>VZSE01006752.1:307783-534737 GCA_013398275.1 Promerops cafer
GGAAGGGCCGGGGCGCTTCTAGAGCGGGCGGCGGGAGCGGCGGCCGCAGGGTGAGCGGGGCAGAGCTGAGGGGACGTGCGCCGAGGCGAGCGGGGCGGAGCTGAGGGCACAGGTACGGCCGGAGCCCGCGCTGAGGGCGGCAGCAGCCAGCAGCACGCTGTGCCCGCTGCCGCAGCCCCGCGGGACTCGCGGGGGTCCCGCTGAGGGGGAGCCGTGGGCGCTGCCCGGCGGCGCGGTCCGAGCGCACTGAAGGCGGTTCAGCCCTGGCGCGCCGCGGTTAAATCCGCGTCCAGGGTCCTCGCTCCGCTGCTGGGGGCGGCGGGTCCCCGTGGGCCGGGCTCTGGGGACGGAGGTTTGGCACGGGGGGAGGTGGTATCGCAGAACATCAGCGGGGCTTTGTAAGCGTGTTGGAAGTGTCATCGCAAAACCAGTGGAAGAGCTTGTTCGCCTTCTCCGCGCTGTTCGTGTTTGATAGGACTGGCATTCCCGGTTAAATGACTGCCAGCTGACTTTGCCAGCTGCATTAACTGGCTGTGCGTGTTCCCTGCCTGCCGTAGCTCTGCACGGAGCAAGCGATGGCTTAAGCTTCGTAGAGGTGTTCAAACCCCACTTGTTCTGCTCACGTCTCATTTTATTTCGCTCTGAGCTTCGTGTTCCAAAAAAAAGCCTGTCCCGGCACAGTTGTGCAGCTGAGCTGGGGACACGCCAGGAGAGCACCGGCAGCTGTGTGTGACCTGTACGATGCAGCGACCGGAGCCTGGGTGGAAAAGGCTGTGCAAAGGCAGTGGAGAGCAGCTGGTGTGAAAACTGAAGGCACTACCTAAGTGTTACCACAGCTCAGCTGGGGCACAGCAGCTTGGCATGTCATAAGATGGCAAAACATGCCTTTGACTAGACAGGAATAATTTTATTTCAGGAAGCAAAGAATGTCCTTGTAACCTGGAAGCAAGGAGGAGAGAGGATATGTAAATAAAGACTATTTTTGGGACTGTCTGACTTTGTGATGTTTGGTGTTTCTAGCCAATAATCATCCCTCTTACTCAGTAGTAAAGCTGCATTCCCCAGAAGACATTTTTGTAACAAAACCTCTTGCTCTTTAATTTTATAGGTGTGCTGTGAGGGTGGAGTGGAGCTGAAAGGCCACTGTGGCCATCTTCCCCAGGATAATACTTCGTATTTCTGGCATTAAGGACTTGGAAATAATCCCACAGGTATGTTGTGAATATATATAGCAATGAATAACTGCCACTCACATTTCACAAGCAGAACGTTATTCTGCATTGGTAAACTGGCACTGCTGTGACACTTAACAGACAAGAATGTGGCTTTTTGCTAATGCCATAATTTCTTGGGATTCAGTTTTTTAATGTGACTTACTATACTTTGGGAAGCAGTGCAGGAATTACATACTTGAAAGAGAGTAACAGCAGAGGGAGCAGGGTTTACCAGTTAGTGTAAGAAATTTTTCACTGGAGGTTTAAGTCAGGAATCCAGTCTGTTTATAATTTCCATGCTGTGTGCATTGGCAAACTTCCAAAGAAGCAAGCTGTAAACATAGATATTTTTCCTATGACTAGTTCTGATTTTTGTGCATGGTTTTCTATATGTCAGAGATATGAGAACATGGAGTGTGGAAGGGAGATGTCCTAGGGTGATCATAGAATAGAATCAACCCCTGAGATAATGATAACCTCTGAGATAATACCTGATTTTAATTAAAAACTTAATTGACAGAAACAGCTCACTGACAGTAGACCTTTTAATATGAAAAGAACCCCTCTTATTTCTGAACAGGAAGATGCTTTTAATGCTTTATACGAGCAAACGGTAAGTTATGCTAAGTATGATGATATACTGAAGTTAGGGCCTTTGCACAGTAAAATGCAGTCTAGATATTAATTCTAAAAAAACAAGCTGTAGTGGAAAAAGCCCAGAGTCTTCTTGTCTTCACCAGCACTCTGGGGTTTGACTCCAAGCTGCTTTATAAAGGCAGAGCTTGCAGAGTAAGATTCAGGTGGATTTGCTGTGCCTTAGACTTGCATCAGTTTTGTTCTCTACTGAAGCGTGGAAGAAACATATTTTGTTATGGGTTTAAAAAATTACTGGGAGCTAATCAAGATCGTTATGGCTTCTAAGGTGGTTATAATTTATTTTATGTTAAAAGAAATGCCAGCAGTTTTGCACGGTTGTGCTATGTTCTTGTTAATGCTTGCAAATAAACAGCTTTTCCTCATTTTCTTTTGGCTTGCCTTGAGAAGCACAAGGCAGTCATATTGGTGTTTTTGCTAGGTAATTATAATTGTTTTTAGATGCATATTTAAATGCTTTGTAAAGAAAGGAGCTGATGTTGGGGTAAGCTGCTTTGAGCAGTAAAACCAATGTGCTCTGGAGGAAGGGGCTGAGTTGAGCACTGGTGCATTTGAGTTCATGTGGATAATGAATTTCAGCTCTGAATTACTTGTTTCAAAGTCTTCAGGCAATGATGTAGGTTTTTTTTTCCTTAGTATTTAATAACTTTTAAAAAGTTTTATAGCTGCTGTCATGTGTTGGGCTGATCTGCAAGACTTGAAATACTGCTACAAGTGGATGGTTTTATGTCTGCTTTTCTTGGTTGGTATTGAGAGAGGCTCCTCCTTGGCATCATCTTGAAAATCTGTTTATAATTAAGCCTATCTTTTGGCTCTTAATAAGTAAGCAGCCTTGCAGGTTCTTGTTTATACATTTTCCACTTAGATATCATTAATCTTATTTACAGCCATCAGTATTGATAGCAGCTTAATGCCTATTTTTGAAGCTCCATTGTTCCCCTCCATTGTGGAGGGGAAAGGGATGAAGCTGTCTGCAGCACCAGTTCAGTACTGCTTGGTGTGTCTGCAAGCAAGAAGATAGGGTGGAAAACAGTGGCATTTGGGGGAGCCCCAAACAGACCTGTCTCATCCAACAGTCCAACCTCAAACTGCTGTTTGAGGATGGACCAAACTTCAGAGCCTCAACTGTGTGTGCACCAAGAACTCATCAGTGGCCCGAGATGATCTTGAATTAGTGATTTGCTTGTTGGATTTCACCATGATATTTAAATGTAGATACACGTGGAAGCAGCTGTTTTCAGAGTGATTTGTGTGTCTTTAACAGCACAGGCAAGTACAGAAGAGGAGACAGGCTGTAACCCTTACTTGTGTCATCAGCTTGTATGCTGTATTCCAGTAGCTCAGAAAAATGGTATCTTAATCAGATGTTGACAGTATCTGGTTATGATACTTTGTCTCACAAGCTTTATTCCTCTGCAGCAAATTCTGGGTCTGTAAGCATGGAACCAAACCAGAGAGCAGTACTCTGCCTTAATTACTTAGAAGAAACCATTGCTGTGTGCTCTGCAAAAATCTTCCCCCACCTAGTCTTTGGAAAAAGAGGTGACTTTGCTTGTAGCAGTTTGGAGCAGTAACATTGCACCCCAGTTCCCCACCTCTCCTAAAGAAACCCCATAGCAAAGGGAGTGCTGTCACCTTTAAGTGTGGAGTGGAAGAACAATGGGGTTTTTTTTCTGGAGTTCATGTGATCAAAAAGAGTGTTCACATACAAGTACAAGTAACACTCTGGTCTAATTTACCACAATAAAGGGTATGACTTGTATTCTTTATATTGTACAGACTGGTCTTATGTTGGTTCCACTTAATTTAATTCTCCTGCATGAGAAGTCTGTGCAAATTTGGAGATGGATGAGGGACTTGCTTTTCTTGTCTCTGTCTTTAGTTAGGCTGTCAGGCAAGTGGAGTACTCTTGCACTATGGTGAATAAGGGAGATTGTAGCATATCAGTTTGATCAGAAGTTGAGTCCTAAAGGCACTGGATGAGTAACAGGTATTTGTTTCCTCTTCTGACCTGAAAAAAGTCCTCCCTTTTGACTGGGAGCTGGCCTATGTTCCCTGTGACTGGATATGAAATTCAGAGTGAATGAGGAACCACGAGAACCATGGTAGATGTGCAAGCAGCCTTCCTTTAATAGGTCAGGTCTCTATTTTTATATCTTGTTGATTATGAGGTTTTTGGAAAGGTTATTTAATAAAGACTTCAGTCTAACCTGTGGAGAAAAATTCCATGCTTGTGTATTTTGTCTAGAACCATTTTTCCTTCTGCCACTGTTCTCTGAGCCTGACAACACTCTTTCCATAGGAGTAATGATTCATTGAGGTCTTATACTGTTAAAAAAACCACAAAAGGAAAACCCAGAAATACAGGCAGTATTTGTCCTACAAAGGCTTGTTGTCTGGCATTTCTGTTTGAATAAAACACCCTCTCCTTACAAACATTTGTCTCCATTGAGGTGTGAGCTCCTCATGCCCCTTCTGCCCCTCTTGCCCTCTTTGTTAGATTGTTCAGCTGGAGTGGGGTGGGCACACGTACGTGTTGCTGTGCACACACACTCCTGCCAGCCAAGACTGTGGATATTCAGCCTCCTGTAATTCATTATTTGTGCTGGTTTTCCCAGTAACAGCTGTGAAAAGTATGTACAAACAATCTGGAAACTCTGCAGCCAGGTGTCCTGCTTGTTCAAGCTGCTTTCTTTTTTTACTGAGGTCTCTGTTTATTGACTCAAGTAAAACTGAGTAGGATGGTAAAGCTGTTGAAGATCTGCTATAAAGACAAGCTGGTAGCTGCAGTCAGTGTATGTCTTGGCAGACAGCCTCAGCCATGATGAGAGAACATGGTGAGGAGGAGCAGGAGAATGTAGAGTTGTGTTGTTTTAACTGGAATATTCACTTGTAATTGTTCTCACAGGCTTTGTGGTGTGCATCCAAAAAACCACTCCATTAAATCATGGCAGACTATTCAGATGGACATATGAGGCTTAATATATCCAAATTAATGTACTTCCCAAGTGCACTTGACTTGCTGGGCTTTCTGCTACATCACTTATTGTGGCGTGTAATATTGGCAGACCTCTGCATGGCACTATTCACTCAGCTTTACTTATTTCCCAGATTACTCAAGTACTAGTTCTTAACTAACTTAAACATGCAGTTTGGGAATATGTGGTTTGCAGGAGGGTGAGAAACAGAAGACAGAAAGAAGATGACTTACTATGATACTGTGAGACATTTTCCTGCTTACTCATGCTTGCAAACTGTTGTGGTAAATGATTGATTCCTTGTGTAGTCTTGTAAAGCAATCAAAAGAATAATTCAAAAATAGTCATCTTGCCATGTGATAATACACAACAGAGGACAGAGCTATTTCTAATATTTTTAGCAATGATGGTGACACTGAGGGTGTATTTGATGTTTGTGTCTGTGGCACTGGTGAGCCCAGCTGAAGGTGAGACCTTCAGTTGTGCTGTGGGCTTGAAAATCCAAGAGAGAAAGAAATACCCACTTTTCATCTTTCGCCTTGTAGATATTTCATCTTTTGGAGGCAGATGTGTGGAGCCCAAGGGAACAAGCTGGAGTTACTGCAGAATTCTTGATTCCTTCCTATTTGCTGCATTGCTTGAAATTTCAGGACACTCCATGTATTTTCCTTTCCTTTTTCCCTTCCAGTCCCCTTTCTCAGGTTGATTCCATTTTGCCCCCAGTAGATGCATTTTTACTGTATTTGAAGTTACTGGGTCACACATGGTAATTTTGAGCCACCAGTTTGCCCAGTTACATTGAGTAGGAAAAAGTAGTAACTCTTCCTAGTTGAGGTGGAGAGTTGTCACCTGCCTTTTGATACTGTGCAAGGGTGTGCCGAGAGCTCCACGTTTGAGCAGCAGTGCTCCTACCTGAGGCTGCCATTGGTGGCTGTTCCTGCTTGGTGGACAGGCAGCTCTGGATCAGCTGTGCACTGATCCAAGTGCAGTGCTCCTCACAGATCCCCTGGAGAAGGTGTTCTGGTCATCACATCTCCCAGGAGGCTCTTCTGTATGCTCCTTGCATGCCGTGTTTCACTTGACCCCATCTGTTCAGACTGGCTTTCCTCCCATACCCCTCAGGCTGTGCTTTTGGAAGTGGAACAGTCTGCTTTCAACATCCATCTCTGGGTTTCTAAACTGGCACAGCCTTTGAAATACAGAAGTTACAAGGGCTGTGCCCGGAGGCCAATATGCTGAGATAATGCATCTTGAATAAGCAGAGCTGGAAATTTCACTTTTAACTTTTCCAACCGTTGCTGCCACTTCCACACTACAAAATGTTCTATTTCTCTGTTTGGCTTTCTCACTATTTGTGTTTCTAGACAGTTTTTAAATAACTGAGTTTTATAGAATGCTATAAACCTATTTAATTTAGACTTTTATTATTATTGGAATATAATTTTTGTGGGTATCATATTTTCCAGCTCTAGTTATGTCTGACATGGAAGGTACTGAACTGCTCTTAATGCTTTGGCTTGTTTCTCACAAATAAATTAATTATTTTTATTCTTCCTTTTCCTTTTAACTTCTACAGGTTTGCGGTATCTGGAAGATGAAATCCTGGCTGCAGCTGATGTTCTTCCCTTGTGTTTTCCTGATCTGGCACACAGAAGCAGAGTTCTTTACCTCCATAGGTGTGGAAAGAGCCAGTGCATGATGTTGTGGTGTGGTCATTGTGATGCTAGAACTGTTAAAGTTATCATCTGAAGTATATGGCTTTTTTCATGTGGCCCTGGCCAACACTGTCTCTGTTAGGAAAAGCTGCTCTTCTGCAGCATCAGTGCAATTTGTTTGCAGTTGGTTGACTTAGAACACTGACCAACGTGATTCAAGTTTCTCTGGGGCCTCTGTCAGTAAAATAAGATGGAGCCTGTGTTCTGTTAGGATTTGTGCATCTGTTGTCATCTTGAACGGAGCACACCACCTTATGCTAAAAAGCTTAATCCTGAATTTGAGTTATGAAAACAATTTTAAGTGCTAAATATGTGAAGTTTTTTTTCCACAGCACCCAAAATCTGTCTTCTCAAAAAGTTGGAGTTAGGTGTCAGAAGGAAAAATCAGTAACTGCCTTATGTTGTGTGTTTTGCTAGGCCTGAGTAAATCCTAAAAAATTTGCATTGTAATAGATCTGTAAAATAATTTGGTTTTTATGACAATTGAGTTCCTGTGTTCTAATAGGATGCAACCATGTATGATTGTGGTAGAGCTTCAAATAAGCACAAACTGAGTTTTCTGCTGTTAATTGGTCTAATGTTTTCCTGTCAAGCAGTTTGGGGACTTGCCCTCCATAAGGGCATTAGAGGCTGATTAACTGCCACTGGCTGCTCTCCAGAATGTCCTTTGAGTCTGGAGCTGTTTCTGAATGGCAGAGCTCAGAGCTCCTGGTGGGTTGTTCTGCACCACTGTGTGGAACTGCTCAGCCAGAGTCCTACTGCCAACCTCCTCACGTGCCCTGTGGCTGTCTGAACAATATTTAACTATGTGTGTTTTATTTGCTTCTGATTTTTCTAAGTAGCATTTTATAAAAAGCTTCCATGGAGCATGGCCTTCTCTTTACAGTTACCTGTTTTGGAACTTTTCCTGACTCTGAAGATAACACATCCTGCTGCCTTCTATTTGCTTAATCATGCCTCATTCATAATTACTTTGGAATGCTGGAGCTGTGGTTGCACTTATGAATCTCATCATGCTGTTTCAGTTTGGGCTTTGAAAAGCCAAGTTTGTCATAGCAATTAGGACTAATATGTTAGCAATTTCCACTAATGCTAATCAGGAGAGTGTGTGTGTGAGTCTATGAACATTAGTCTGAAATTCCTCTCTGTGTAATGTTAGGTTGTTTCCATGGTTACCCATATTGTAAAGCTGTAACTTCAAATGATGCTAGTGATCATGCTAATAATTTGTTAGTGTGACCTAATCTGTATCCATGTGTAGAACAGATGCTTTGGCAACCATTTGGATCTTTTTGCTTTGTCTCCATAGCTGTATGAATGTCAAACCTTTCTTTTAATTGTCTCACATGCACTTGTAATACTAAAAGTAATTCAGAGGCAGAAGAAGGGTCAGAGAAAAGCTACATGAACTGTTGAAGCTGGGGCTTAAAAAGCCCCTTGAATCATTTGAATGCCAGACCTGTGTCTAATAGCTTTTGTGGTTTACAGGCATTGAAGTGCACACCCTTAATTTGTTTGTTGTTTGTGATGGTTTTAGTAGCCCTGGAGCATTTAAGGTTTGTCTTCTGTGCACTTGGGAATTGTTACTTTTTTAGATCTGGTGACTATTTGCTCCTGCTCTTTTTAGGTCAAATGACAGACCTGATTTATGCGGAGAAGGACTTGGTACAGTCTTTACAGGAATATATCCGAGCAGAAGAGAAAAAGCTCTCTCAGATTAAAAGGTAGGGGAGATTTGTGGAATGAAGGGTGACAAAATGGCTCATTTGTGTTCAATCACACCCCACCTTTTTTACCACTCTCTGATGCTAAATCTTGTTGCTATTTCCTCAGTAGATAATCACAGGGAGAGGATAGGTTCTAACTTGGTGTAATTTATTCCTGTTAACCTACAAGGGTCCCTGCTTCACATATCACTTAGAAATGGTGCTCTGGTGGGCTCTCCCCACTGTGCCCTGTTCTTGTACCAGCACAAGAGAGGACACATCAGAGTCGTATCAGGACTCTTGTCATAAGAGCTGAATGCCTGTGTGCCAGTGCTCTGTGCTGCCTGTTGTTTCATGCCATCAGCCCTGCTTACAAGAGCCAAGTGTGCCAGTGGCATTTACCAAATCTCTGGGTTCCTTCCTGTGTTGGCTTTGCCCTCAGGGACGGTTGTCCTGCCTTGTTCTCTCCAGGTGCCAGCGGGGCTGGAGCACATCTCTCATGTTGTCCTGATTGCTTGGATCACTTGAAAGGCCACAGCTGATACTTTGTGTCACTGAGGAAGATTGTCTCTAGCCAACAGCAAAATACACCAGGGTGTGGCAGGAGGATAGTCTAAATGAAATGCAGGTTCAGAAGAGCCAAGTGCCTCTAGGAGGAGCCATGCTTTCTGAAGAACTTCTGAACTCGAGGCTATATGTCTCAATCTGACCTTCCTTTGGGCTTGTAGGATGAGAACAGAGCTATGGAGTAGTGGAATGGTAGGAATTCTGGTCACTTATACACAAAACGTTCTTTTCTTGAAAAGCTGCCCTTTGGAGGCAAAGCAATATGCTCTTCAAGTATTGGTATAGAGAATAGCTGTTTGATCTACGAATAAACTGGTGTTTTTAAGGCTCATTACAACTGAGATGCATGCCTGCTGAAGTTAGGTTTAAAATACTAAGCAGGGAAATATTTTCCCTTTGAGACGATTGTAATTAAAAAAACCTCCACTTTATCCTTGTGAACTTGAAAGGTTGAAAGCCAGTTTTGACAGTAAAAACGGCAATAATTCGATCTAGATGTGTAATTTGAATGATTTAAGAAGGAAGATGTGCATTCATAAATTGTTCTCAGGCTGAGATGCACACTTCTCATTCCAGCTGGGCTGAAAAAATGGATATACTGACCAGCAAATCAGCCTCAGATCCAGAAGGGTATCTGGCCCACCCTGTGAATGCGTATAAGCTTGTGAAGCGTTTGAATACTGACTGGCTGGAATTGGAAAACCTGGTTCTTCAGGATACAACAAATGGTAAGGAGCTACAGGGGACTGCTGTCGGGAGACAGCCTCGTGTTCTGGAAAACCACAAGCTTGGCTGTGGCTTAAATATTATTGCCAAGTTTGTTTAAGAAGCAGCTAAGGACTTGCCTTGTGTGTACTGATTACCCAAGTGAGTGAAACTTGCAACTGAAATGCATCTTAGGCAAGACTCAGAAACTGTTTTACTTGGGGGAAGAAGGGAGAACGGGATGTGCTTAAAGCTGTGGTGGTAACTGTTGAGTGTTACGGTCTCTTGTTTATAAACTGCTTCATTTGCTTTCCCAGTCTGTTGCTTCTCTTGATGATCATTGTTTTTTGACTGTGTTGATCAGAGAATAAGATTAAGAATCAAAATGAGTCCCATATTGAACTGGTGGAGAAATTTGTATCAGCCCCAGCATTAGAGTTGGCAGATGCTGTAGTCTGTCAAAACCAGGATAATATATGGTTGCTATCTCTAAACCTATCCTTCTAAATCAAAGGCTTGCACTACTAATCCTTGGGTTTGCATCATTTTTTCAAGTGTCTGCCTGAATTTGTTTGCTTACCTTTTTTTTTAAATGGAGGTTTATTTTTACTGGACTCTTGGAAAGTGAGGGAGAGGTGGTTATGTTTTTCAGGCAGAACACCACATGGTTTCCCTTTCTACTCTGCATATGCTAAAGTTTAGGTACTTGAAAGTTTTTTCCAGACAAGTCTTTTATTGCCTTTTGGAATAGTTATCCTAAATGGAAATAAAATACTCAGGTCTATTGAATATGTCTGTCATTAATTCTTTTTCTAAAGGCTTCTTTTTCAGCTTGGCTTGCTGTATGACTGGAAATGGTTGGGCTGTTTCCTTCAGTTGATGGCTTCCTCTTCTGCCCAGCCAACCTGCTGTGTAACCCTGATATGTTTACCTAGTGCATTTAATTTTATTTCTGAATATCACCTGGCTTTACTTGTCGGGTTTAACTCCCTCACTGAGGAAGGCCCTGTGCTAGTGAGGGGATCCTGGATCAGGGTCTCTGTCCCTGGAGCTGAGACTTGAAAAGCCCTTATGCCTTTAGAGGTTGGAATGCAGAGTGGGAGATCATTGACCAGTACTACAACCTAAAATCAGTTGTCTCTATGGGTATTGCAGGAGATCTGACGAAAACTATTAAGCTTTCATGTCAGAAAGACATTACAGGAAAATGAAGATAAATAGATTGTCATTGTATATCAGTAATTGTGTGGCACAAGAAAATTGAGTTTAGCTATTTATCCTTCATTTTTTACTCATGAGCCATATTTCTTGAAAAGGGACAGAAAGCAATGTGTTTATAACTTTTCAGCCTAACAAGAGGCTTTAAATCTGGACTATTTGAAACTCAGCTCTCAAGCCAGAGCAGATGTTTCCTCTTCTGTGTCAATCTTGTACTGATATTTATTCAAGCTCTGGAAGTAACATCTTTCCCTTTTGCTGCAAAGGCTTTATTGCAAATCTTACAATCCAGCGTCAGTTTTTCCCAACTGAAGAGGATGAGACGGGAGCGGCGAAGGCTCTGATGCGCCTGCAGGACACCTATAAACTGGACCCTGAAACCCTCTCTCGAGGGAACTTGCCAGGCAAGTGCACCAAGGTCTCCTCAGCTTTAACAGGAAGGAAGTGGTGACATCCTCAGACTCTTTCCGAAAGTCCTTTATAAAATGGAGATTAACTGGTTTTGCCACAGAGATGTTTCAGAAAATTTCCAGGGATGCTGGGATGTCTGATTGTTAGCTGAGTCCTGATGAATGCTTGTTGCTGCTGCTTATGAGACACCTACTGAAACAGGTTGTGGTAGCTACCAACATGGTGTTTACAAACTGAATAGGCTTCCTTTGTGTCTGGGTAGATGAGCTGACACAATGTTTTTAGTTGTTTTAAGTATTAATAGCCATTAATAATTATCTAAATTTTAAGTCTTATATGTGCATCTTCTGAGCTGCAGCAACTGGAAATCAGTGCAGTCCCACTCAGCTGGACACCTAGATTATTTAAATAAACATCAGCTTGCTTATGCACAAATGCAGATTTACAGTAAAGAGAAACAAGCTGGCTGTGCATGTAGTCAGCCTGTGGTCAGGCTTCTCTGATCATCTAACAGTGTTAATCTGTAGGTTAACTGGAATCTGTTGTTAGTCTGCTCTTCCTTTGTCTACAACAGAAAGCACAATACTTTACCACTGTAACTTCTGTTAAACTTTTCTTTCCAAAGGAATGAATTAGAATAAAGTTCAGATAGAGTTTACTCTTTAATTCTGATGGTGATCACTTTAGTACTGAACTTAAAATATTGTCAAAGCATTGTTTCTTAGAAACATTTTTGGATTATAGAAGTCTGCATTTACAGATAGTTCTCAATGTGTCCCATGTATTTAAGGCAAAGGTGCTTCTGTGTGGATTACTGAAAGCTATCTTTTTGTTTTTAGGAACAAAATACAGATCCTCCCTGACAGTTGGTGACTGCTTTGGCATGGGGAAGACAGCCTACAACGATGGGGACTATTATCACACTGTGCTCTGGATGGAGCAGGCCTTAAAACAGCATGATGAGGGGGAGGATACAACAGTCAGCAAAGTAGAGATCCTAGATTATCTCAGCTATGCAGTTTTCCAGTTTGGGGATTTGCACAGAGCCATGGAGCTCACCAGACGGCTGATATCCCTCGGTAAGAACAAAGACCACGTTACTTTAGCTGGGAAGTGTTGCCAGCAGCAGAGCTGAGAGCAGTCATGGCCCATCCACATTGGAAAGGATATCCTGACAGATGACTTATAGTAAATGTGGGTCCTGGAAAAAGTCTATTTATACGTGAAGTACCTTTAACAAGCTGTCTTATGGTCCATGCTGTTGTTACCCAAGGCCCTAATGCACTAAATGCACTCACTGCCTGTGTGCTTTGCTGGAGTGCTTTGTTTGGCAGTGGTTAAAGCCTTGCTTGTCTCAAGTGGAGATCAAGGTTGCACCTTCTGTAAAGTCCTACTGACTTTACATATGCCTCTTTATTCCTCAGTGCAGGTACTCATGTATGCTGGACTACTTTGCCTGAGATCTTACAGTATTTATTTTTGAATATTCAGAACAAACTGAGTTTCTTAAAACCTTTTAGTTCTGAACTGTTTCTAGCTTTCCCTTGAGTAAGCAAATAAGCTACCTATCCAGCTTTGCCTACTTCCTGCAGTGGAAGGGTCTGTCCTTGTCATTTAGAGTTAACATTACCTGTGCTAGGTATTTGATAGGTATTTTAATGAGGTGCGGTTCTCAGTTTAGATATTAGCAGCATTCTGAGAGTGGGTCAAACCTTCCTATTGAAAAACATTTATTATTCTAATTTCTGTAGAATTAGAATTCTTAAATTAAAATTTACAAGAATATGACTATGTATCAAATCTAGCTCCCTCTGCAGTGGGGTTTAGCACTAATAGCAGAATGCAAATCCTTTTCAGCAGCAAACATTGGAACACACTTGGCAGTCCCCTCTGAAAGCAGCAGCTTCCTCTGTTCTGGGCTCAGCTTCCCTATCTGGCCACTAATGAGTGCTCTCTAATGAGCCTGTGCTCTGAGTGGTGACTGGAGTGAGCTTTGGGGTTGTTTCCATGAGGTAAACATGGTAAAGTTGAGAAGGCCAGAAGGGAAAGAATCTGCTGTAGGTAGTAGCATCCAGAAACACAGTTGAACAAGGAACTGTTCCTTTGTAGTTATCTGGGGTAAAGGTCTGCTGATAATTATTATTGATACCAACATCATTAATAAATCACTAATATAGCCAAAGGTGGTAGTGATCCAGGCTCCCTCCCATGTAACTCTGTTAGAGCTACAGATGAATGGTGTAGGTGGGCTCAGAGCTTCCCAGCCTGAGAGAGATCTTTGGGAGTGAAGACTGGCTGGACTCCACCACAGTGCTTGGCTGAAGTGTGCTTGAGCAGTGTGAGTGAGGAGCATGGTGGAAAGGAGGAGTACAGCAAGTAGGCTACCTTGCTGTCTGCTCATGAGCTCTGGTGATCCACTTATCTTGGGTAGAACTGGTCAGGAAAGCTGAGAGAAAATGAGAAATGTGAAGAACAAAAACTTACCATCTTTTTCTTGGAATACAAGTTTTATGATTGGTTCTTCCAAAAAGGATTTTTGTATCCAATGTGCACCTCTCCTTTGCTAAGACAGAAGCTTCCCAGTGTTGATTTTCAGTGCAGACTGAAGCCAATGCCTTTGTTTGCCTGATAATGCTTTAGGAAGGGAACAATTGTTGCTGTCTTGATACAGGGACTTGTTTGTACTAACAGTTCCTGAGTTTGCAAAAATCACCATTTCTGTCTGTTTTTCTCCCAATGAAGACAGCACTCACGAGAGAGCAGGCAGTAATCTGCGGTACTTTGAGAAGCTGCTGGAGAAGGAAAGAGAGGAGAAGGAGAAAGAAAAGTCAGTAAACAAGACTGTGACAACCACAGAAGCTGTGGTGCAAAGTGGAGCCTATGAGAGGCCTCTTGACTACTTGCCAGAGCGTGATATCTATGAGGCCCTTTGCCGAGGTGAAGGGGTGAAAATGGTGAGAGACAAGACTTCCCTGACTATGCTGCCTTTGCAGAAGGATGGTCAAGCTTGGTGGGGCATGCTGTGCTTTTCCTTCTGTGAAGCTCCTTTTTTTTAAAGAAAAATTTAAGTTTGGTTCTGTCCAGGCTAAAATTTGTACCTTTTATCTTGGCTTCTCAATCTTCAGCTGTTACACACAAACAACTCTTAGCTGTACCTTTTAAAGGTTGTTGAAAATTGATTCTCCTCAGCTTTTTCAGTCAGCTGTACAGACACAAAAGGAGGCTTTTTCCCCTGAGAGCTGATTATGCTTTAGCACACTCAGGGAATCACATTATTCCTTCCCTTTTGCATCTTAGTCACTCCAGAAGAACCATGTCTATTTTGACCAAGTGATTTCCAGTACCTCTCAACATAAATGGCTTCAATTCTTAGTCCAGGGAAAAGAACAAATTTATTTCATCCGTCTAGTGTTAATTATAAGAACCAGGCTTTTTTTTACAGGTCACTGCCTGTGTAGTTCTTAATCTGTAACCTATTATGATTTACTTCCCCCAAAGGTTCGTGTTTCAGATGCTGCTCAGTGGTATTTGGAACAGGATATCTTGTTTTTAATTGCAGTAAATTGCAGAATCACTCTTGTTTACCTCTTGTATCTTCTGGTCACCTGATGGCTTTTCCAATGTGTGTGGAATGAAGCTCACCTTCTTGTCTTGCCTGTTTGAGATTCAGGAAAAGTGTTTGAGCCAACAATGCTTTGTTTGGCATTTTGTTTCAGACACCTCGAAGACAAAAAAGGCTGTTTTGTAGGTACCATGATGGAAATGGAAACCCTCACCTGCTCATAGCTCCCTTTAAAGAAGAAGATGAATGGGACAGCCCTCATATTGTGCGGTACTATGATGTCATGTCTGATGAAGAAATTGAGAAAATTAAAGAACTAGCTAAGCCAAGGGTAAGTTTCCCTTTTTCCATCTCACTAATGACTGCTAATTCCATGCTTCAGTCTCTATTAGCAAGGACTAGGCAAAGGATTTGAAAGATCTGGTTTCATACTACAGATGATACACTGCAGCTGTGAGCCTAAAGGGATTGATTTTGAAACTGCCTGGTGATGTAGGACCATAAAGCCCAGGCTCCCAAAGGTATTTATGCATTGTTGCACTTAATTATGCAAAGTTCTCAGTAAAAGGCTTAGAAAGCTTTAAGAAACTAGAGACTAGCCTTGGAAAGGCAAATGGCTTACATAAAATGATAGGAGTAGGTGTGCAGTATGCCTTAAGTCTGCCTTTTGAACTGGAGCCAAACTTAACTGAAATTTAAAAGGCCCAAATCTCAACAGAAATGGAAAGAAAAAAAATGTAAGTTGTGCTACAGTAAGACCTAGAGGTTTGGGTTTGTTTTTGTGGGTTTTTTTTGTTTGTGTATCCTGGAATCCACTGCTTCTGTTCTAAACCAGAGGTGTTCTCAGTTACTCGTGGTATGAGTTCTGGTGACTCTGCACACAGTAAAAAAAGCAATACCTCATGCAAAGCTAGTAATTATCTGTTTTTCCTGGAGGTGGAATTTCCTGCCTACCTGGCACCTTTCTGGCAAAAAGTACTATGGCAGTGTGATAGTAGTAGATGCCCCCTTAGTTTTCCTGTCAGGCCTGAGCAGAATGTAAAACTGAACAAATCTTTGCTTATAAAGGAGTGGTTCATTTTAGCACTCTTCAGGCTACCGCTGTGAAATATGGTACTAAAATTCCAGTGGAGCTTTAACCTTCTGTGAGTATTTCTCAATGTAGGCATAAATAGTTAGAAACAGATTGAGAAACTGATGCTTCCCAAGATCATTAATAACTTGAGATGTTTGTGAAGCTGGTCTTCTATGACGACCAGCCAGCTAGGGAAGTGTTGGCTGAACACTCCTGTCTCAGTGAGGAATCTCACCTCCTTAAATGGAGAATTTTTCCTATTACATCATAGTAGAAAACTTCAAAAGCTTCAGATAAAATGGAAGCATTCACTAGAGCCTATCACTTAATCTATTTTATCAAATAAAGCTATGTCTAAAGACAGCTGTTTTTTTTCTTTTTATTCAAAGTTTTATGGAAAGTCTTAATTCTTGGTATCTGAATTTTGCATATATTACTAATGTTAGAGGAATTTTTCATGTAATCTGCGTAGTGTAGAACTGCTGTCAGTACCTAGAAGAGTAGATAAATATTATAGCCTTAAGATTCAGATGAAAATTGTCAATTTAAAAAAAGCAACCATTTCTTAAGGAGTTTTTTTTCTATATAGCTCAGCTGCAGGAATAACTTTAAATTCTGCAGTACTACTGAAAGAATGGAAAATGCAAGTCTTGTGGTGAGATGGTCCTTAATAAATACAGGTTCATTTTAGCCTGGAAATTTTAGTTGGCAATCATGGAAGCTTTCAGACAGAACTGTGAAGTGTTGTTTTATTTTAGGCTCAGAAAGGTGACCACTTTGTTTATTCTAAAATGCATTTGCAAGAAATTTTTACTTTTGAGACCAAGCACTTCAACGTTATCTGCAGTTTACAGTTGCCAATACTTTTTGTAGAGAAAGAACATCTGTATGTGATTGGGAGTAGCTGCAGATGAGTTGCTTTTTATGCTTGTTTTGCAAAATGCAGTCACTGTTATTCCACTCCCAAAAAGTAGATCCAGCTTTTCAGGCAATCCATCAGAACTGGCTGGGGAGGGTCAAGAAAATTCTTAGCTCTGTTGATGTGGATAGCATTGAGGCAGGTCCACTATCATAGTATGAGAACCATATTCCCAAAATTCTTAATGTTACCTGCAAGCAAGGAATGTCTGAACAGGCAAGAATATGGCATGAAGTGGGGAGCCATGAATATATGAGATGGTGCTACAGGGTTTCAGTAGTGCAGAATTTCAGAAGGAAATGACAATGAAGAGCTTGCTAAACTAAATAGACTCTGAAACAGTCAGTGAAGCTTCTGACCAATGAAGGGTTTTATGATGATTTTTGAAAGCAAATGCCTCTTACAAGGCTGATTTCTCCACCCTGAGAGAGGAAGCCTCACATTTATCAGTTGCTTATACCAACTGAGATGTAGATTGTGTCTTAAATGAAGAAACCTGCCTATCAGAGCAGATAGGAAATAATGTCAAAGCAGGCAGGCTTATTTGAGTTCTGATTTATTTAGATAATATGCTACGTGCAGAAATCAAGCAAGCATACACAAGCTTGAAAATGGCAGCAGAATGAATAGTTTGGGAAGCAAAATATATATCCCCAAAGCTATGCTTCACTGTACCAGTGAAGAACAACATTCAGTCAGCCTGGCTCTTCTGTTATAATTTATACAGGCAAAATCTGGAACAAAATAACAGTGAGTCAGAATTACAGCAACAGCTGTGCCAAGAACTCTTGTATAGGGACAAGACAGCTGACATGGAGTGTAAAGCTGGCTGGAGACTTACTTGAGGAAAAATGAAGGAAATAATGACTTCATTCTCTGAAGAAGATGCAAATAGAAAGGCTGTCTATGACCTATAATTAGGTGGAAGAAAAGAGGTATGATTTAGAGTGTGTGGTTGGCAGGAGTTAAATTTAAATGTGGTCTGAGTTTACAGTCAAAGAAAGGAGTGTCCCAGTTCTTGTTCTCAGCTGCAGGAATGAAACCAAAGTGAGCTGGTGTATTGTAGCAGTCATCTGTCACTCTGACACCAAAGCAAACTTTATCAGTTTTGCCAAGTTCCATTTTTTTTTCCTACAGATCTGGTGATATGCCCTAAATGTGATGATAGTCCCTGTTTAAAATGTCTAGGTGTGCTGTGCTTTTGCAGTTACCTACATCATATAATAACATCTCAGAACTAGATGTTCCAGGCATCTTTCAGCTGGAAAATCTGAGCATGGGAATGTTGAGCGTTGTCCTTGGGAGTTTTCTACTACTGGAGATTTGCTTGTCCTGTAATTTGTAACTCGTTCTTTAAAAGTTTTCACTTGTTATTTTACATCTGAGAATGAGTTTGAGTTTTTAGTCCACATGAGCATCAGGCTGATTAAATTCATGGACTATCCAATGACTTTCTCTCTGCCAGGAACCTGGACTTCATATGTTGTTAACTTTTGTTGTTGTTCCCTCTTGCTAATATTGACTCCAGCTGTTTAAAAAAAGTGCCTTCAAAAGCTGTTCAGAAAGCAACTCATGGATTTAATCAATATCATGGCTTGTGCAGTCCATCAGACTTTTTCCAGGATCAAATGCAGGTGATGGATTGTACTTGTGTTTCTGCATGTGTTTTAGCATGAAATCAGATCATATTCTATTGAAGCTCTTTCATCCAGTGAGATACTGAAGTCGGACAAATCAGGTGTTGCTTTTGGTAAGATGTGAGAAATTTTCTGTCCTGTAGCTGATGTATTTCTTCCCCCTTGGGATTTTTTTTGCACAGCTGGCACGAGCCACAGTCCGTGATCCCAAAACTGGTGTCCTTACAGTGGCTAGCTACAGGGTATCCAAGAGGTAAGCTGAGAGGGGGGTTGAGCTTTAAGGTTTTTGTGCTTAACAACTGTTGTCTGCTACCTACCATGTCTGAAAACTTGAACTGCTCTGCATGTAACCAAAGCTTCCCCAACAAATGCATGGAAAATGGCTCTTTTAGCCATCTGACAAAGGGCAGAAGAATCCTTCTGCCTTGGGAAGTGTGATGTGGTGATTGGTATTGTAAAATAATGTGTTGCTATCCTTCCCTTAGCTCATGGTTGGAAGAAACTGATGATCCTGTTGTGGCCAAGGTGAATCAGCGAATGCAGCAGATCACAGGGTTAACAGTGAAAACAGCTGAGCTCTTGCAGGTTGGTGCACTGGCTTCATCCTGGTGGAATTTGCTGCTGGTTAGGGTGGTCTGGTGCAGATGGATGTTTTCCCTGTGTGTGCCAGGCAGAGAAGGGTGGAGATATCAAAGCAATATAAGATAACTTCATGCAGGAATCTGAGATTTACCTGTTTGTTCTGAGGGAAATGCCTGCTACCTCTTCTTCAAGTCTGCAAAAGCTTATTCTCTGTTCTAGTTCAACATTTCTAAGACCCAAATATTTTCTGTAGTCCTGCTATAGTCTCATATGAATTCTGATCTCTGGATGGCTGTTGGGGAGAAGAGTGCCAGTAGTACAGCACTGCCAGAATAGCTGTACGTTAGCCCATTCACTGTTTATCTTCCTCCATGCTCCTTGAATTCCTGTTTCAGAGCCTGGCTGCAATACACTTGATTACAGGCTACCTGTAGAAACCAGGTAATTGTGTAGTGATCTGGGAGACACGTTAAGTACAGCCTCAGGGTCACTAAAACATGTTACATGATCATAAAGTAAGTGAAGAGGTGCTTTAAAGTTATTTTTTGGTGATCCTGGAGATGCATTTGTATGTAACAGATCATACATGAGTGGCACAGAGTCCAGTTCTGTCCCCTAGGCTGGACCCACAGGGAGTTGCACACTTTCATCTGCCTTTCCTTCAGAGGAAGGAAGCAAGAGTGTGGTGAAACTATTGCTGCTGAATGTTAAACAGGCTGTTGCAGTGATAAGTACAAACCCTCAAACTACAAAAGGGAAGGAAGCACTCAAGTTATTTCTCACCTGTGTATCTCAGTTCCAGCAATCTAAAAATAAATTAAGTATACTATAGATAAAAATCTTGCCACAAAGTGCTGTTTCTCAGAGCATGCTTTGGATTTCTGAGAGCAAGTGCTATTCTGCAGCAGTCACTTGCAGTTCAATACATATTTATGTGCTTCCTTCTTCCATGCTGTAGGTTGCCAACTACGGAATGGGAGGGCAGTACGAGCCACACTTTGATTTTTCTAGGGTAAGATCACACTTGCAATTATTTCTTAGTGGGGTGGGGAGGAGGAAACAGTTTGGTTTGAGAGAACTTTTGAAAGTGTATTCTGTTAGAGCATTTAATATGTAGCCCTGTTGCATGGATGGATTATGAATTCTGAAAAACCTTTGCACTGTCTTCTCTGATGCTGAAAGTTCAAGAGAATAATGAGCAAATCTCCCTGCTTACCTTTGGAACCTTGATTCCTTACACAGTACAGAGGCACTAAAAGAGTCATGCAGCACTTGACTGTGCTCTTTGCATTGTTTTATTTGTAAACTGAGGTCTGCAAGCCCTGGGTTATGAGCCTGCCTTGTTCCATTAGGCTTCTGAGTTCAGTGATATTGTCCAAGCCCTGCTTTGCTGGGTGCTTTAAAGCATTTTGCAGGAGCTGACTGAGAAGCAAATATTCTTCCACCTGAAAAGTAAACATTATGGAAATCCTCATGGGTTGTACAGCCCTTGTGGCAGACCCCTGAGAGTGGCTGCAGCACTGGGGTCTGAAAAGAGTTCCCTGGGTTGGTTTTGGGGGCAGTGCTCCAGCACGGGTTGGATGTACAGGTGGTGGTGCTGGGTCTTCATGAGGCACTAGAGGGCTCTGCCTGGCAAAGAACAGGTCTGGTTGGCTGTGGGAGAAAAGAGCAGATTCTTAATAATGACCCTAAACAAGTTCATGGACGTGTGAAGCATGCTGAAGAGGTGTGCTGACTGGTAACTTCAAATATAAAATCCATGTGATGCCTTGGTTTCTGTGGTATTTCAGTGGGATCTGGCATAATTCAGATTGTCCCAGTGGTTTTACCTGGTAGGAGGGATTGCTGCAGCCAGAGTACACAACCCAATAATTGAGTGCAGAATTGAAGCCACCCAACTTAGCACTGTTTAACAAATTAAAAAAAATTCCAAGTTTAACACTATGGAAGCTTGTATTCGTTAGCTTTGGCCCATTCTGAGAATTTTCCTCTTAACTTCAAGTCTGCTTAGTTTCCTGAGTTGAGAAAATGCTCTTAAATTCTCTTCAAAGCCTTTGAACTCAAGGACCTCAGGCATCAAATTGGCCACTGTGGACTTTACTTTTGGATTAGGAGCTGGACCAGAGCTCCACTTGGAACATAACCCTGGCTGCAGTTGTCAGCTGAGGCAAGGCAGTTGCAGAGGTTGCCACAGTTTTGGTCTGGTCCTGCAGGCTCTCTGTGCATCACAGACTTTGTGTTGAAATAGGGGTGCTGCTGTGTCTCCCCAGCTTATGATCCACCTTGAAGCTTCCTGTTCCCTTGCAGCTCTCAAACAGAGGCACTTCAGTGGCTGCCTATTACAACTTGGAGATTTTATTGGTTGTTCGAGTTAGATTTTTGCTGTTGAAGTTCAGAAATTCATAGTTGGACCTGGGTTTCAGAGCAGTGGCAGTAACCAGGGAATTCCCTGTATCTCAGTGGTCTTGTGTTGGCTTTTTTGGATTGGATTTGCATACGCAAGTGTTGGGTTTTGATGAACACATTTCAGGAAAGACCACTTGTTTATTAAAACATGCTTCAAGCAGATTATACTGCAACATCTTAGACATGGTCACTGTGGTTTTCCTTGCTGTTTGTCTTTTTCAATACTGATTTTTTTTCTTTAAATGTTGAACATTATTGCTTTTATGTGTAAAAATGCACCTTGATGTGTCCTGACTGGAATGACTTCCTGACTATTAGCAATGTAAATAAATTTCTAATTCCATGCTTTTTGAAGGCAAGAAGGACACTGGTATTCTAGATGTTCTTTCTGCTTCTACACTGCCACCAGTGTGATCTCAACTTCAACAAATGAAACTTAATGTTTTTTACTGACTAAAGACAATTTGATCTTTTTGATGTGGTCTTTAGTCCTAGACAGGCAACCACCTGAAACTGCTCTATAGTTTTTCTGCTGTCAGAACATGCATTTGCTCTTCTCATGACAGTATTTCTTTGAGTTGCTACATTTACAAGAATCTGTGTTACCTAAAACCCACTGAAGATTAATTTTTTGTATTCATGTCAGTTGTTGACTTTGGATCAGTGCCCAGAACAATAATGGCCTGTTGTTGACCTTACTTGGATAACATCTGTGCCACAGGCCCTGAAAGCATTGCTTCTATTCTCCCTTCAGAATTGTTCAGTGCAGCTTCTTGTCACATCCAAGTGCTCTGTGCATGCAGCTGTGCACCCTGGCTGCAACTTGTGATGGCTTTAATGTTGCCCTGTATCAGTTTTCCCCTTTCTGTTCCAAATCTGTAAATTGGGCTTGAGGATCTCTGCAGAGCTGCACGTACGTGGCTCTGCTGAGAGCCTCTTTGGGGCCTGGGTTAAAGTTGTTGTCTGTTGCAGCGACCCTTTGACAGCACACTCAAATCGGAAGGAAATAGGCTAGCGACGTTTCTTAACTATGTAAGTACCTCTGTCTGTCTGTCTGGGAGCTCGAAATTTGCAGTTATTCTCATTTAATTTTATAGAAAGATGAACCAGATGCTTTCAAGCGGTTAGGGACTGGAAATCGTGTGGCCACTTTTTTAAACTATGTAAGTATGATGAACCTCTATGCATTGAGTGTAACTTCAGCAGCATCTTTTTTCAGCTTGTGCAATTGGTTATTTGTAGAGATTTCCTGGCAGTAGAGATTTCATTATTCCTGTAAGCATCAGGTGCTGTCCCATCTTAATTGATAGAATTTTGGTGATATTCAACCTCCAAGCAGAAAATTTGAATATAGGACCCATCTCCTCCTTTTGGCCAATCTGCTATGGCATCTTTTACTTAATTGGATTCCATGGGGCGAGAGGAGACTTTGGCTTATTTCTCAGAGGGAAATACGTGGGGTACTCATGTGGTATGCTTTTGGAGAACTTGACTATCAGCCACTTAATGTGAGACAGTCATATTTTTCCACCACTGTTTGACAGCACGTGATGTTGTGGTCTGTGATCCTCTTCCTCAGCTGTGTGGGAAAGCCAGAGTTGCTCAGTTGCTCAGCACAGCTGCTGCTTCAACAAATGCAGGGAGGCAGAGCTGATAAACTTGGTGCAACTCTGTTCCAAGTGCAGATTTGAAAGATTCATTAGTTGCATGCATTACACAGCCCACAGACCATGTACACTGGAATCCTAAGCATAGCTGTCCCTGGGAACAGTGGTCTTGTTTTCACAGTAGTCTTCTGATGCTATTTTATCTATCAACCACTACATCTTTAGGATCACTTCATCTTCTGTGTTTAAGATTTTAGAGATATAGCTTAAATATTTTGTCACAGAATTTTAAATTTGATGGCTGACATCATATTATGAGTGAAATGTAGCTCAAAACAGAACCAGAAATACTTTCAACTTGATATGGGGGGGAAGGGATATAATCTTGAAAACAAGAACTGGAGTAAGATGAGTAGCTGTGAAATACTCTGCTGCAAAGAGATTTTAATTTTAAATTGAGTCAATCTTTATTTTGTTTGCTTCTCAGAATTTTGGATGAGCTTTGATTTAGAAGGAACAATACACATCATCTCTGCCAGTTGTACATGGTCAAAGGCGATTTGCCCTTGTTTGTCCGATATAGAACACATAACACATCACACGTGTACCAACAGCTTTACTAAAAAGAGTAGTTGAGTGGCTAAGACATGCATATTAACTTGCAAGCTGCATGCACGTGTTTTCTAGTTGGAAGGGGCAAAAACGTGCACCTATGGCATCTGATGCCCTTGTATTGTACCAAGGAGGAGGACACCAGAGTGGTAATAACATCAGCTTTAAACAGAAATCCAAGCTACAATAGGGATTGTGGGGACTTGGAGTGTATTAATAGTAGTTTTTAAATTTGGTGGGAGCTGGATCTGACTAATTTTTTTTCTTTTAATTAAAATTTGACCCAAAGCTTACTGAATTCAGTGGAAAGATGTTCTGTTTTTAATGGGAGTGTTTCCAGGAACTTTGGGTTTTGAGTCAAGTGTAGAATTTAAAATAAATTCATTGTTACTGATGAATACAATAGGGTTAAATTCATTCCAATGTAGTAGGGCAAAGCATAAAGATACATGGTTTTGTTTAAAGTCACATAGCTGTAGCTGTTGCAGCTTGAGCTGCCTGAAGCACTTGAAATTGTGTAAGACTGCTGGTGAACAGCATAGAAACAGTGCAGAAAGAGAGGCTTTCTAATAGTTTGTGTAGTTCTTGAAGTGGTTGACCAAGATGCATAAACTAAGTTATGGAAATGAGTTCCAAAGACATGGTTTCAATTTACGAGGAAATATGTGGTTTTACAGACACTTGTTTTCCTAATTGGATGATAAAGTGGAATGAAATTCTTGAAACCAGTTTACTCTGAAGTCCTCTCTCTTGTTCAGGAGTATTAGCTTATTAACATTGCAGGTACACAACTTCTAGTGGCTATTTGAAATAGAGGATACATAATCTAGGGAATATATATCTGGATATACATAATCTGGACAAAAGCCTTCAGCTGAAATAAATTGCTTCAACAGCAGGTACTGCTTCTTGTGCAGTTTGTGCTGGTTGAAGTGCACCCTCCTCATCAGTGCTGCTTGTAGAGGTGCAAGTGGAAATAACAGCCTTGGGGCACTTTAGCTTGTGGGACTGTATAAAAAGCCTTGTAAATGTACAGTTTGTGGACTTTGTTTTCTCAGATGAGTGATGTAGAAGCTGGAGGAGCTACAGTTTTCCCAGATTTTGGGGCAGCAATATGGCCCAAAAAGGTAAAGTCTGTTTGTGTTTGGGTTTATTCCTTCTCTCTCCACTTATAGTCTCTCCCTCAGCACAGTCCATGTAAAAGCCAGCTGATGTGACAAGTGCACTTCATTGCAGCTGTAGTGATCTTGCAGATCAAAGGACATGTCCCTTTGTTGGTAATGTGTGAGGTGAACAGCTTCTCTGTACAGCTGTTTTTGACAAAGTAAATTTGTGTTCAGTAGAATTCCTCTGTACTCTGAGCATGGCTGAGCTAGAACAGGACTAAGTTTTTCACGTGCTGTCGATGGTGACCTGTTAAAGTGCCTGCAGCTGAATCCATAGGCATCCCCCTCCCCTTATTTTAACCTGGTTATATTGACTAGGTTCTGACTAATCCAGATCTGATCTCACTTTTCAGGGGACAGCAGTGTTTTGGTACAATCTCTTCAGAAGTGGTGAGGGGGATTATAGAACAAGACATGCAGCTTGTCCAGTACTAGTAGGGTGTAAATGGGGTAAGTGATACTTCTTTAGAAACAAAACCTGAAGGAAGGCTCATGTGTGTAAAGCTGGGGATATAGTGACCTGTTATAAAAGCTTTTAATAACCTGAGTGTTGCCATTTCAACTACTGGAGTCATTTAGCCATAATGAAATTTCCTGCCAATGATCTCATGAAGTGTTAAGCAGCTGCATTGTACAGCTATAGCTTTTCTAGTGAGTGTTTGGGTCAATGGCAGCCCAAAGTGTAAGACTGTCACTGGGTTTGTGTCATGTTTCAGCATCAGAATGACTTGAATTATCACTTGGCTGGAATCAGGTCTGTTCCTACAAAGATCTGTCCATAGTTGTAGCTGCAAAAGGATGAGAGCTCCTTGTAAGGTAAATGGGAGTGTCTGGACATTAGGAATTTCTGCTTCCTGCTGAAAGCTTATCAAGCCTCATATCATCTATTCCCATACCTACATCCCCTAGCCTCCAAGGTATTCCCCTGGAATGCCAGAGCATGCTACCTGTCAGTGATACAAGCCCCAAAACACACTGCTCTGTTAGTGCTGGCTCCAGAATCGTGCACTGGGGGAGATCCATTCTTCCCCAGCCTTTTGCATCTTGTATGTATTTTCCCTTGGGTGAATAGAGACATATAAGCATGGATTCCCAAACAGAGAGATCTTACCAGTATCCATCTAGATTGTGATGATACCCACAGTGGATATGTGGTAATAACTAATTCCAGTTTCCTGTTTCCACAGTTTCAAACAAATGGTTTCATGAAAGAGGAAATGAATTCTTAAGACCTTGTGGGAGAACAGAGGTTGACTGAATTCCAACCTGCTGCAGAGCTTTGTTTCTGTCTCCTTTTCTACTGTTGTTTGTTCCAGTTCATTTCTAAGAAATGATCCATCTTTTTCTCCAAGAGTCCTGGCACTTTACTACAAAAGAACAATAAAATATGTAACACCTGTGAAAGAAAGTAAATGACATTGTACACATCCATGTGTTTTGGTTGCAGTTATTTCCACATTTTCCCAGCCTTCTTTGCTACAGTCTCCCTCTGTAGTAGTGGTGCAAACAGTGCTGTGAGCAGTTCTGTCTGTTTGGGTGCTTGTTCTTGTGCCTTTTGTACCTCAGAAGATTTAGATGTTAAATATTTCTTTGAACCAAAGTTGTTTTTTTAAAAAATGTCGTGTACATGTTGATTTTATTGTATTTCTATGGATCACAAGTTTTAAAGCAAAAATAAATGTTCTTTCCATAAAGTGAGTCTCTATTTGGAGTCCTTGATTGGTGCATCATTGTTTGTTTTTATAGAACAGTGGGCCTTTAGTTTTTTCCTCTGAAGGCCTGTTGCCTTCTTGCTGTTTTCCTGTAGAAAATACATCATGGTTTTGGACAGTGTTCTGTCTAAAACTCCAGTACACAAGACAGAACTGTTACATTTTCTAATGAATCTGGAAAGGTGTAGTTTGTCTATTGAAATTATAATGTGTCCTGGGAGCAGAGAGGCTGCACACTTGTGTCAGTGGCAATTGTGGTCTGTGTTTTACAATTAAGAGAAACCTTTTTCTGTGGTGTTAACTCTCCTTTTGCAGGGTCATACCTGTTTTTTACACAAGCAGTTAAAAAAATCTGAAGCCTTTCAAGAATATTGGTAGTCTTGACAACCCCTGATTCTAAAAGAAGACATCTGCTGATGAAACAGTGTTTTTCCCATGGAAGTACCTCAATTCAGCACCTATGGAAATCAGTAGGATGTTTTGCAAGGAAATCTTAAAATTTTTTGTGGACTGGAGGAGGGTTTTGTTATGCTCTTCAGACAGGCTGGGAATAATCCTTCCCTGTGATTCTCCTTTGCCCTTTTGCTCTGTTAACATGTGAGTATTGGCCCCAAGCCAGCACATGGAGGACTGAAACATTTCTGAATTATTTAGGAAGAAATGAGAGTTAATTACTGAAAAAATAAAACAAAAGTTACGGAGAAAGAGACAAATGTTTCAGAAACGTAGGAACTTGGTGTTAGTACCAGGCTGTTGTACTAGTCTGGCAGTGGCTGTGCAGTGAATTGACTTTGGAGCCACACCCTGGCTGTGTGTGGTTTGAGCCTGACTTCATGGGACTATGGATGACTGCAGGTGAGCTGAACTGGTAATGGTTGTACAACCATAAGCTATTGCTTAAAGATGTGCTTGGGCAATAGTTAATGTATCAATGCACGGGACTGGCTTGAAAAAGTGAAAGGAACATCCACTCGCAGTCAGCCTTGTCATATGGTTTGCTTTGTGCTTCTGCATTGCCCTGTGTTGTGCAAAGACTGAGTGAGGTAAGGCCTAAAATAGGTGTTGGGCAGGGTTGGAAGCAATTCCCCTGCTGTCCTCTTGGGAGAGACTCGTAGAATGGGAGAATTTTACATGCTAGATATAATAAATGTCATCAATTTATTCTATCAGTATTAAAGCAGTGTGGCTCAGCAAGGCATCTTCATGTGCTATTGTATCTTGTATGTGCAGAACTGATGAATGTGAGAGTTATTGCTTCATTTAGATGCAGCATGCACCTCTACTTGCTAAAGCTTTAATTTTTCTGTTAAACATGCACAACTGCTTGAAGAAAGAGGCCTTGCCTTGTCCAGAGACTTGCTGAGCTCAAGTTGTTAATAGTACTGAAAGGAGTATCTAGACGTGTGACTAAGCTTTGTGTGAATACTTAGTGCAGGTAGCTATAGAAACTGCAAATTTTTTTTCCCTAAAAGCTTTGAAGGCGCAGCAGAGCTCAATAGCTGCTCTCTAATCTCCTAGGGCCCTCCTTTGCTTGCCATGAATTTTGTGGTTGCTGGCTGGCTGTTCAGAATATCTCATTGTTGACCTCCAGTTTTCTTAGTAAAATGTCTCAGCATAACATAAACTTGGGAAATAAGTTTTGCTTTATAACAAAATATTCAGCGTATGACAGTCTTGCAGATGTGAAGAAGGGATGATGAGCCAAAGCTGCAGTCTCTGGTTGGAACACTCTGGGTTTCAGGAGAAGGAAGAGGAGTCTACTTAGACTTTGTCGACGTGGTATGTTGATAAAGTTCACATCAGGACTGTGGCCAAAAACTGCACATCCCACTTCTGAAATAGCATAGTTGGCTGGGAAATACCATTGTTAACTGTGTTATCTTACTGAACTTGTAAAGATAATTTTACTTGCTTGTTTTCTCTGGGAAAAATCCTATTCTGTCTTCTCAGTTGTCTTTGACCTTGCTCCCACCTAAAGTAGGAGGCAGTGAGTGTGGATGCAGAACTGCTTGAATGCCAAGCTGCTTTTGGTGCTGTATGCAGAATTTGCTTACTGGTGACCTGATCTGAAGAGTAATAGATAATAAATATAATGATTTGAGAGAAAAGAGCATATATGGCTTTTGAGATTCAGTACATTCCCAAACATATTGGTGTAGTCTGTCTCATTATTTTGTGTCCTGTCACTGTAGAAGATGAATGGCATATGGCAGTTAGCCTAAATTTAAGCCTGTGGGGTAGTTCTTAGACCTAAAACAAGTTTCAAATGCTGGAGCAGATCAGCCTTTCTGCATATAGGCACAGGTACTTCCTGCCTGGAAGTAATATTACTGGTAAGTGAAGTACTTAGGTCTTGTTGAGACTGAAATGGTTTTTCTCCTGACACCATGTGTGCTGCTCTTTATTTCACAGCGACAGCGGCCCCGAGCAGGGGCCCAGCAGCGGCCTCCTCGCGCCCGCCGGGCCTTTCCCCTTCGCTGCAGTTCCGCTCGCGGCCGGCAGGGGCGCTGCTGGCTCCCGGCGGACAGGGCGGGTGCGGTGATTCCCCCGCGGCTGCAGGGGGCGCTGTGGCGCGGGCTCGGCCCCGCTCTGCACGGGGGTGATGGCGGGCGGGCCGGGGACAGAGGGAGGAGGCGCTTCCCTCGCACCCCCCGGGGCAGCCGGGCCCGGTGCCTCCGGATGGCGGAACGGGAGCAGCAGGAACCTCGGAGCGGCGGCTGGAACGGCCCAGCCCAGCACACCCACGCTGCCAAATACTGTGTGGTACTAAGCCCTAAGTGCTGATGAGACCTGATGAACTTTATACATTTTCTCTGCTTGTCTGGGCTGGGGTGGAGTGACTCACCCACTGAGGTTCAGCAATCCTGTGACCGCATCCATTTGTAGACCTGGACAAAGTCTCCAAGGGATTCATCGCCTGGAAGAGGAGCTGGCTGATCCTGGCACTTATCCCATCTTCCTCAGAAGACCATTGGGTCCATGGGGCTCCTTCCTCTGGCCCTGGAGCAGATGTGTGTGATTTGGTATGAGAGTGGCAGCTGCAGTCAGCTGTGAGCATTACCCACCTGCACTCCAGGTGTGCACCAGCCCAGTGGCATCACTGAGCCCTCTGTGAAGGGTACAGCCACTGCTGCTGCACCACGGGCAGGCTGGCAGCAAGAGCTCGCCTCCTCCTGCTACAGTATGGTTTTCCTTTTTTGTGCACTGATTTCCTTCGCTTTGAGTAGGCGCAGACAAGGGAAGTGTTTCTGACTCAGTGAGGTATGGGAATCTGTGAGCCTTAATACCATCTGTGGCCTTAGGCTGTCACTTCCTAACAAGTGTTAATTTAGTCATGCTCCTGGCTCTCACTTTGCCCCCACATATGTATTTTGGTGGGAGAAACACTGCAAAATACGTTCACTCACACATGGCTGCAGGATGGAGGCAGTTGCAGGCTGTGCTGTCCCCAGCCTGCAGGATATCACCCTGTTAATATGGAGCCAAGTCTGGCTCTTGCAGGTGTGAGAGATGAGGTCATATTTTGATGCGGCCAAAAGGTTATTAGGGGAAAGAATGAAAGTTGTTGGTACTATGTGTTGTTATTTATGGTTTGGATTGGTTCAGTTAATTTGTTGGGTTGGTTAATTTGTTGCTGTCAGCTGGGAGAGAGGTGGGGTTGAAGACCTGACCAAAAGGAAGCAGGATGAGAGGGGAGGGGACACAAAAGTAGGTGGTCCGGAGAGAATGTAAGTTCCTGAGTACCCAGCTGATGGGAAAGGGGACAGGGAAAGGCTGCAGAAGAGTATAAAAAGTTGCCATTTTGTTGGAGGATGTGTGTTTGGCTCTTGGGGGAGAGAGCTCACAGCTGGCTCTACTGAATCAATACAAATAGTTTTCTTTTGCTTCGAGGACTTTGTCCCTATTTAAATTGTATCTAAAAGTTAGATTGTTTCTAACACAGGTGGTGTTCTTTTTGGTGCAAGGGTTTAATGTGTTACCAGCATGGCTTTCTCCAGCTGCTCCAGCAGCTAGGAACATGTGTTCTTGTTCTGGACGTGCTGGTTCCAATTGGATCCCCACCTTCTCTTGCAGCTCAGCCTCTCACAGGGCTTGCTCCAGCTCGATTTAGAAGGAGGGACCTGTTTGAAATTTAGCAAAGAGTCTGAGGTCATTGAGGCCTTATTAATGTCGTTTTACCCTGCCAAAATAAATGACAGAAACCTCTTAGCCAGCCCATTGGCCAGCAGAGACTCTGCTCACTGACCAGTGTCCCCCATGGACACTCCATATGCAGAGAGCCAGCTGGGTACAGCAGCCTGGCCTGACCCATTTTTGGGCATTGCCGCTATGTGGAAAGTTGTACTATGTCACATTCAAGCAAGAAAGAGTTTGTACCTCACATAGTTCATTTAAAAGAAACTATTTCTGGATTGACATGTTGCCTAGAAATTCAGACTGCTTAATGACTCAGGTTTGTACCTGAATAAGACGAGCATCTGAATTTTTACATGCTTCCATCTTTGAATCTTCCTTCCCCCAAGAGCTTCCCTGTGACTGCACTGCCCATGACAGAAGAGCACTGACAAAAAAGCCCTTTTAGTCAGAAGCTTTGCACAGGCTGCATTGCTGTGGTTTTCATCTCTGTGTTTTGCTCTGAGTAAATGATAGCTTGGATTTTCAAGAGAACTAGCCTGGGTTTACTCACAGGAAAGAGGAAATGGCAAGCTGGAGTTGGTTTTGAAGCGGTGCAGAGAAAACATTTGTAGAACTTTGGGCATGTTTAAAGGTGGAGGGGAGCATCCATGGACTGCAGCCTTGAGCAGAACCACATCTTGTAGCACCCAGTGACATTACATCAGTGTGTAATGTGTCCAAGGACTGACCAGAACATCAGTCTAATGTGCTGAGGCCTGATCAGAACCCCATGGCAGCACTCCCAGGAATGGAGTCAGAGCTAATGGAAGCTTTTGCACGAGTTCAAAATAATATTCCCATCCTTTGTTAGTTGTGATTTGTCCCTAGTGGCCTCAGGCAGCCAAAGAAAGCAAAGGTGTCAAGGAGAATCACCCCTGTGAGTACCAGACCTTTGTTTCTGCAAATGATTTAATGATGAAATGCCATTTTTAAGTTATATCTGGGAAGCCACAGATTTGAAGCTCCAGACAGATCAGAAGCTTCTTACTAACCCTTGTGCAATCAGTGCCTCTTTTTGACACTTGGCATTCAGTTCTGCTAGGGTGCTGCTCTGGCTGGTTGCACTTTTATGTCTTTCAGAAATAGCAGTTCTGAGTTCAGGAAGTCTGAAGTGTGTCTTGTACCCAGCTGGGAAGTTGGATTTTACAAACCCAAGTCTGGAGCCGGACTGGGCGTTCTCAGGAGTGCTCATCTACCTCCTCTCTCCTGGGTATTTCAGTCCAAGATTTGACTTTGTCTTCCAGGACTGCCCTGCTCGTGCCCTGGTGGGCTGCTGCCAGATGGGGTTTGTCTCACCCAGTGCCAGGTGCCTCCTTATGGAGGAGGAAGGATGCAGGCATTGACGGAACAGCAAATAGCTTGGAAAATACCCCTCCCTCCATTAGATCAGAAAAGGCACAATCAGGCTGGGGTGAACAAGTGCACAGTGGTCCACCTAACTGTGAAAAAACCCTTTCCTCACCTTCCATGGCTGTTCTGTGGCACCTATCTGTTTTTTACTGAAACAGCATAAAAACTACTTTAAGAGCTGACAGCAGATAAAACACACCAGGAAGATTTTTGTCTCTAAGAATTCTTGCCTAAAGGCAGCACAGCATGGGATGTTGCTGTTTGAAGAAACCACCATCACACACTAAATGTTCTCTAAGTAATGCCCCAGCACAGCTCCGGGGCTTGATATACAGATAAAGGCAACTGCATCTTCCACCCCATCAGTTACAGCTGGCACAACTCAGCACTTCTCAAGACCTGGGTGTGTGGAGCCAGTTGTGCAGCTGAGGCAATTGTGGGGTTGGACAACACCCAGTGAGCCCAGCAGGGCTGAGCAGCTACACTTCATGGTTCAGGAGGGGCTCTCTCCTGTGAACCCCTCCAGAGCTGCCCCAGCAGCACTGTGCTAGTTCTGCTTTCCTTCTAAATATTTCTCAGGTTAAATCCCTCATGTGTCCTATACCACAGGAGATGGGCAAGAAATCCCTTTCTCAAAGAAAGGATTTACTCAGCCACACTTGTGTTACAGAAAAACTTCCTGAGCTATTAATAAATAACAGCCCCTGTTAGCTGGACATTTGACCTATCCAAATTCTGTTTGTAAAGTTACAATGAGTTTGCAGTTTGGGCTTAATCCTATGGGAAATAATAACTTGGGAAATTCTTCAAAGACAGCACTGTTCAACATTTCCCCTTGACCAGGCTTGACCATAGCTGGCTCTGAAGCCACCCTTGAGGTGTCCCCTGCTTGTCCTCTGTGTGTGCCACCAGCTCATGCTCAGGCTGCCACGTAGCTGCAAGCGTGGCTCGAGAACTCTGTGGGGAACTGGGAGGCTGATCCTGTACAGCTGGGCCAGCTGCTGGCCAGAGCGACCAGAGTAGTGTGAGAAGGAGCATTTGGAGCTTGGGAGGGAGAAATTAATGGAACCATTCAGCTGGAAGGGACCTGCAGCAATCATCTAGTCCAACTGCTTGGCCACTCCAGGACTGAATTGTTTCCTAGAAACCAACTTTCCTTTATTAAAAGCATATTTGTAAAAAAAGTCCCAAATAAAACCAAAAAACCAAAAAACAATTTAAAAGTATGCCAAGTGTTATTAAAACAAACTCCGTTTTAATAAAATGCTGAATTCTCACTTGTGAGCAATGCTTATCTCTTAAGTGCCTTTGAGGAGCCTGTGCAGTGCTTGGCAGTGGGAGCAGCAGCCAGCTTGTTGTAGTGGCCCCGAGCCACAGCCGGGTGAAAGGACAAAATAATTGTTGTGGATTCCAAAACTGAAAAAAGTTGTTTTCCACAGAACAAGACAAAGTATCAAATAGTTGTGCTCAGTCTACACAGTAAGTTGATGCAATGTCCTTTGGAGAGGGGCAGGAGAAACAAGTGACCTTGTTTCCTTGGTGTGTTACCTGGAGTAAATACAGGATATTTATACTTCCAGAAGCTTTTATAACTCACAGTGGGGTTTCCCTGAGCTGGAGAGGGTGTGGGTGGGATCTGAGGCACCTTGCAGTGGAAGGACACGTGGGACCTCTTATTCAGCACATCAAAGCAAGGCAGAGTGGAGCCTAAGGAGTCTAACCTGTTTGAGAGCACTGCTCACCTGCCATGTGGACCCTGTGGTTGGCTTGGTTTGTTACCAACAAAACAATTTTTAACCCTTCTGACAAAAGAAAATAATTCAGAGACAAAGTGGTGTGGTACAAAGGGGCAGTGGATGGCAAAGGAGCTTTCCACAGGGCTGACAGAGGAAGCTCTGCTCTTCTCCAAGAGCTTATTCCTGTCCTTTCCCAGTCCTGCTGTTTGCTGCAGGCTGGTAGCTCTGTTTCTAAGCCAAGCCAGGGTTTACATGTAAAAACTGGAAGTAAAATTTCATTAAAATGGGATGGAAATTAAAATGAAATTTTACTATTGAGAGCTATTGTTTTGTTAGCACAACAGAGATCTGCACCAGGTGTGAAACAGAACCTGTACAAACTGCTGGGAACCAGCCTTGATGCTTGTTAAGGCTGGGCCTGATGGTGGTGGTGTTTTAAGGGGGAGCAGCTGTGCAGCTTCTGCAAGTGTCAATCATGGACAAAGCTTTTCAATTGACCATCACTTCCAGGTGTGTAACTACCTGCTGTGGGCGTTGTTAAATTGATCAACTAGAGCTTAAACTGCCTTGCAAATAAATAATGTTGGCTCTGGGGCTACTGGTCAGTGCTCAGCATTGCATTTTAATGCCTTTTCACTTAACTGAAGAGGTGCTGCTGTAACTGGAAAGCTACACTGGCAGAAGAGCTGCTTGGTAGGGATGTAGTCTATAGAACTGAGAGGTTCGCTGAGTAACAATTGGATAAAGGAGGTTTCTGATGATTGATTTGAATCCTAGTGAGATCACAGAATGAGAAGCTCATTTGAGCTCCGGGAAATCATGTTACACTTCCTGCTGGATTGCCAGTCTGCCAGCCAGACCTGACACTACGGGCCTGAGGCTGCCCTGCATTCACAGCCTGGCAGAGGATGGGAACCAGGTGGACACTGCAGCGAGATCCCCTGCTCTCAGCTCTGGGGTTTGGGGAGGCAGGACCCATGCCTGGGATGCAGAGTACTTCATCCAGGGTTATCCATTCCCAGCCTTCCAGCAGCGCTCCATTCATGTCAAAAAGTGAAGTAAGCTCATTTTAATTTTGGTTTATGTGCTTTTGGGGAATGAATTCTGGATGGGACAGGAAGTGGGGGTGCAGCGATGACCACTGCCTGTGCTCAGCTCCCACCACATCAACCACAGCCTTATCTCACCCCTCCATCTCAGGGAGGGAGGTCTCAGTCTATCACACCTCTTTCTGTTTTATTTTCTATCTTTCTTTATAACTTTTCTAAAGCTAAAGCACCTTTTAAACCTCTTCCATTACATGCTGTCAATGATCACAGGTGACTCTCTTCTGAGTCACATCTTGGCAAGAAAAAAAGAAGCAATAAGGTAAGATACATCCAGTAGCCTTCTGGCCACCAGAAAAACAATTTGTACCTCTGGCTCTTGCTGCTGTATTTTTTCCACAATTTATTTGAAATACGCAATTTTTTGAGAGTAACATTTAAGTTCAGGAAGAGCGACCATTATTGCGATACCGTTTGCATTTGCCAGCAGGTTCTGGGGGAACTGTGACTTTTCAAGGCTAATGTGTCTGGATTTATGTGTAGTGGATCCATGCTGACTCAGCAGGGAGGTGGATGGGATGTGCATCCTGCTTCTCTGCAAGCAGGATTGCTCAGATCAGGAGAGAGAATAGGGGTGATGCTGCTACAGATAGCAGAGGGAGGAAGGGACGGGGCTTTCCCATTCTTTCTGTTGTTTGCTCATCGTAGGTGGTTAAAAGTGCACTCAAGTCCCTCCAGCATTCTGTCCTGCACCCTAAGTTGTGATCCTGTTGTGAGGGCAGAGAAGAAACATGCAATTGCAAGTAATAAAAATTAAGAGTCCTTGCATGTGAAGTGTGTCACAGATAAAATAGGCTTCAAGACACGCAAGCCCAGTGCTTATGGAAGTTATTAGAACACAAATTGTACTGCTGCCAAGAACATTAGATCCAGATTCCTTTTTTTTTCCATTGCCTTTGAGAGTATTTAGAGCATAGCACTTGAGAAGTTTCAAAGTCTGGATAAAGATTCAAATATCTTAGGAAATTGTATATAGAGAATTAGGGTTGGTTCAGGATTGTTTCTGACTGGAATCAGATGGGGTTTCTGTAGGTCTTATATCTTTGGGAAATTACTTCTTTTATACCTTTTACGTAAGGTTACAGTCAACGATAACCAGACTTATAGTCTATGGATTGCTGTTGTGCTGTTAGCTCAAACAAATTATTTAGTATTAATTATTGCCATTTCTTCCATTGACTTTTTAAAATTAGTTTTTAAAATTATTTTCCATTCTGTCCTGTAGTTAGTTATATTATTCTTATTATTGTTATTGAAGGTTATGGTTTCTTTTAATAAGAATGTATTCTTAGTCCGCTCACAGCATTTGTGACTCAAGGATGTGGCTAACAGCTGTTTGTATCTTAAGACACAAAAAAAGAGTTTCAAATATTTCAGCTATGGTAAACAGGTACTGTAGCCTCAGTGCCTGGTTTATTTCCTTACTCTGATAAAGTCATGGGAAGAATTTACATGCTGAAGCTATCTGCCTGTGTTTCCTTTGGGTCAAATCCCATGGGTTAAACTTGTGTGAGTCCTCTCATAACTTCACATTGATGGATGATACCAGGAATCATCCTAAATTATGTGTCTTCTTGTTTCTATAGAAGAATTTGCATTGTGTAGGCTTTGTCAGAGTATTTCTAAAAGCTTTGCCCATGTTTGGTTGTTTTATCATTATACATACTCTGATACCTGAAAAAACACCAGGGTGCTGGGATATCATTTTTTATGCTTGTTTATGAGCTTTGCTTGGTTGTTTCAGCTTGTAAAACATGAGGAGTAACTGAGCATGGCTTTGACCTTGAGGACTTTATGTGAGAGGGCAACATATGTGTGCAGGAAACATGCAAAATAAATGCATTCATAAAGGTGGTGAGGAAAATGCTGCTGCCTACCCAGTTTGAAAGGTCAGATTTTAATTTGAATCTGGTTTCCTTTTCTGCATTTCCTTGATGCAAGGGCTGCAAGTAGATGTATGGAAAAATAAACATTTATACAGGAGGAGTGACCTGAATTTAAGAGTGGGTATAGTAAGAGTGTGAGTAGGTGCTAGGGGTTTTTTACTCCCTCTTTATGAACTTAAAAAACCAAATATGAGTCATGCTGGGAGTGCTACAGGACTTTCTGATCAAGTCGGTGGAATACTAAGCCCAAATGTCATGCTCGGGATTTTAAAAGTTAAACTGAATTACATTAAGGTTGCACTTTGGAGGAGCTGCTGGAGTAGGTGGGTGCTCATCAGGAAAACCCAACTGTATGTCAGCCAACCTGACCACAGGCAGTAATAAAAAGATACTCTCTGGCAAGGGCTCCTAAAAGTACTGGACTCGTGCAGAATAAATACCTTTCTGATGGTAATGCAACTCTTGTTTGCCATCCCAGTTCAAACACTGACTGGTGCAATATGTCTTGTTCTGTGGGGTTTTGTGAAACCCTTAGGGTGTGCTTGAACAAGGCCAGCTACATTGTGGGCTGACCTGTTCTTTCTCAGAGGGTTGGACTGGAGCACTTTGGTCATCTCTAGGGTTCATGAAACTGAACCAAGGGCTCTTCAGTTTTTTTGTTTTTTAAACCGAAGTGCTGTATAGCATATCCTTATACCATAAAACTCTAGTGACATAAGAGGCTTCACATTTGATAACTGCACAAAACAAATGATGACAATTGGCCATGCTTGTTATACAAAGTTTTAATTGCTGTGTACCGTTTTAGTTTGCCTCCTTGCATTAGCCATCAAAATTTAACATTAATTAGCATCAGAATATTTGCATTAATTAGCAGAGACTCTACTTTATAACAGCCATATCTCCCCATCCCCTTCTCAGCCAGCCCCTCACTGCCTGGGCAGCTCTTCCCTAGCCCAAACCTCGGTGGGATTTCCAGGGATCACGGCAGCTGCATTTGCCATCCAGGTACAAACCCAACTCGCTTCTCCCAACATTCCTGCAGTCCAGCTTCTCATTGACCCATCTTAAGAATTCTTGCAGACTCTCTTTGAATTCTGAGAAATTGGTTTTTGCCTTCTTTAAGCAGCTCTTGTCGTTGGATGAAGATTTCTAAGAGCAAAAAGGAGGTACTGATGAATGAGTTACAGATGCTGCACATTCTGTCTCAGCTCACTGGGATGGAGGAGGATGCTGTCCTTCACACCCCCAAAACCATTTCACACAATTCTTAGAAATTAGTCATTAGCTATTTCCCTTTAACTTTCACAGTACTGCAGACTTTTCTGTGTTGATTTGGGGAGGCAGAGGAGTCATCTGCCAATCTAAAGAAGGTCAAAAACATTTCTCTCACAATACCAAATCATGGGGACTGTGAGGGAGTGTGGGACACTGGCTGGGTCCCAGCACACTCCCAGCTGCAGCAGTGTGGATCACTTTTTGGTTGGATGACAGACTTAGACGTGGCTTGCTCTGCAGCTGCAATAGATAGAAAATTGATGCTTTTCTGGTTTTCTTCCTAAAGTCTGCTTCTCTATTGCAGGGGATTACCTAAACACAGTTATTGTTGAAAATTTAGCCACTGCAAACCCTGTTTTCTATCCGCTAATTTCTCTGTCTTTCTCTCTTTTGGATTCAAAAGGCAGATTCTTTCTCTGTAGTATTTCTGATCTGGTTTTTCTGCTATTAATTGTCTTGTTCTTCCTGAAGGACAAGCTGTACAGGTCATTATTAATTGCACCTAATAGATAATCTTCATTACTGCAGGTCTAACTGAGCCATATTGATATGGTCTCCATAAGAATGAATTTGTGCATGGGAGAGAGAGCTTGGTATCCTTCCCTAGGGCTGTAGCTGGTTCAAAATTAAAAATGAGTGATAATTTCTTTGATTAAATGTGAGAGTGGTAAATCACCTGGTTTTAAAAACCCTGGAAAAATGGATAATTACAAGAAAAAGTTTGAAACTCAAATCAAACAAATAGTAGAAGCTTACCTTCAAAATGTAGCAGATTTTTTCTAGCTTTTGCATACCTTTCTCCACTTTTCTCATGCATGTCCGTGTGTGAATCTTTTTTAGTTCATGAATAAACGTTTCAGTGTTGTTATGTGCACAGCTTAGTTTCTAGAAGAAAAAGGGAAAATATACAGTGTTCTAGTTTGCAACAAGAAAGCTTTTCTTTCTTAAAAGAACTGTTAATAAATCATATTGAATATGCCATTTTTCTCTGGAAATCTAAACTTCTTTCGCTCTTTTTAGGATTTCCTCTTTCCTTCATTCTTGCCAGAAGTGTTATAAGGACAGTTTTCATAACTATCATAGCTGGAAACTTTGAAATGAAAAGGGTCCAGTTTCTGTCGGTGGACGATGTGACCACATTGGGAATTTGATTTGATTCCATCTAAGTCAGACAGTGATTCATTTTGTCTTTGCTTTGGAAGTAGGACACTTAGAGGGAGCTACTTTAAACATTTCCTTTATATTGCCAGTCCTTTGAAGACCAGACTTCGCAATCACCAACAGAAATTTCTCTGGAAAAATATTAAAAAGAACTGATAAAAATTGAGTTGTGTAATTATCTTAAGGAGCAATTAGAATGGTTAGTAGCCAGGCTCTCATAACCTTTTAAAAATAGGTCATGGCATCAGTATTTTGGGACACCACTTACATCTGCAGCAATTACAGCTTGCTTTAAATGTCCTCAGACTTGCTGTGCCAGAGGTTACTCCAGGTTCCCTTTGGAGACTCTCACTGACAACAATTGACTGGAAGCAACAGGTTCTTACCTTTACACGGAGCGGTGTGAGGAACTTCTCCTGGAAACAATAGAAATCTGTTAGTCACAAACTGGAAATCATCTCAGAAAGTAAATCTGGTGTGAGGGAAGCAGGGAAATTATTTACCTTTATGTGTTGATTTTCAGCCTCAAGCAAACAAAGCATTTCATCAATTAGTGAGTATTTAGTCTCGTTCAGCAGACGAGGCATTTCCTTCTGAGGAACAAAGTAACCGGACACCCCAGAACTCAACAGTAGCAAGAATACGTGAGGATGCATTTTAAAGGTGTTAATTTGGGAGCTTGACCCCTGTTATCTGAAAAGGGCTTTGAATTAAAGCGCTTCTCTCTTGACAGATATGAAGCTGGCTTATATAGAGAAGATGAGTAAGTTCAGGATGTGATTTCTATCTTATCTCATTCATAAATCATTCAGATCAGACAACAACAACTTGAGAAGCTGAACTATCAGTGTATCAGATTTGAGAAAATTTTATGATTAAAGTTCTGGTAAATTTCCTAAAGCCTCTAACTTCAGAGCAATGCTTTAATGCAAGAAAAAGTGATGTGTAAGGGCATGAATATCATAAAAGAACAACATAATAATCATAAAATCTGAGAATGGTTTGGGTTGGAAGGACATTAAAGCTCATCTTGTTCCAACCCCCTGCCATGGCCAGGGACACCTTCCACTAGACCAGGTTGGCCAGAGCCCCACCCAGCCTGAACTAAAACACTTCCAGGGGTGGGGCAGCCACAGCTTCTCTGGGCAACCTGTGCCAGGGCCTCACCACCCTCACAGGGAAGAATTTCTTCCTAACATCCTATCTAACCCTGCCCTGTGTCAGTTTGAAGCCATTCTCCTTTGTCCTATCAAGGAAAATACCTGAGGAAACTTGTAGTAATGCAGCCATGAAGGGGATTGCTTCCCCTCAGATAAGACTACATCTTATATTGCAGTAAATTTTTGCAGTTCTACAATTTCAGCATCTCTGGTGCTAATATCAGCTGAAGATGGAGCCCATAGGACCTAATTAATCATCTACATCCCTGCAGTGTGACTTGGGTGAGCATGTGTGAGCAGGGAGGGCACAGACATGTATAGCAGCCTTGCAAATCTGACTGCTGTTCTAGAGCAAATATCATCTCTTTGACCTGAAATAGAAACAATAGGCTGTTTGTTCATTGTAAGTGTGAGAGCTGGATTTTACCCTGGCACAATTAATTTGTATGACAATGCTGTGCAAATCTGCAGTCTCAGGTGGCAACTGCACCTTCTCCTTCTCATGGGGCAGGGAACGTTTGCTTCTTCATTAATGATACTTGGGCCCTTATGTAACACTTCCCAAGGGTGATGAGGTGATTTACATGGGGACGTGGTTAGCAAGTGACAAGAGGGGCTGCAAGGACCGTGCCACACTGTGTGGTGGCATGTCAGGGGTGCTTTGGGGTGGGACCCCAGTGTCCCACAGGAGGGGAGCCAGGGTTCCCCCAGCTTTCAGAGTAACTGTGGCTCTCCCAGCACAATCAGCTCAGAGCAGAGTGAACACACGAGGCAGTTCTCTTCCAAACGCGAAGGCAATTCAGCTCTAAAGACAAAAAAGGGTAATTTGTTCTATGCTAGGTAGCAATTAATATTACAGCCAAAGAAGTGTCATCAAGGCAGGTCTGAGTGTGAAGTTATTTCTGGCCACCAAGGAAAGGGAAATCACTCATCAGCACTGGTGCCAGCCATGCCTGGCAGTGCAGTGGGAGGTTTTGTAACCTTCCTCAGGACACCTGGGCTGCCTCACCTTGTTCTGTGCTCAGGAACAGCCCTGGCTCCAGCAGAGAGCTGGGAGGAACTCCTTGTTCAGTGCCAGAAGCAATGTGCTTGGCAAATGCTCTTTGGGAAGGGTGAGGGAAGAGCCAAACTCCCAGCAAGAGCACCAAGCTTTGCCAATATCCCTGTCAGCCTGGGCCAGTTGGTATTAGGGTCTCTCCTAAATATTTCCTGTATAGGCCAGTTTCTATTCTAAGTGTATATTTGATTTTTAGATATGTAATTTCATAGAAAATGTCTGACAAAGAAAAGAGTTGGTAGATGGGTTTTTCCAGATTTGATTAGGGAAATTTTGTGTTGAGTCAGGGATATGTTTCCTTCTGGATAGTCTTCTAAGTAATAATAATAACAACAACAATACTACTACTACTAATAATAATATGAGTATTTGAGACTGGATGATGTTTTAAGTTCTTTGTCTGTGTATGTTTTGGGTTGTCCCTACTATGAAAACAAATCCACATGTTAACTGTGGCCATGTTATTCACTGTTCATTTACCTGCTTTGCAAACTGGAGAAGTTATTTACATTGCCATGTGAAAGGTTCTTGTAGCAAAAAGCACGTGGGAAATGGTTGTCATGGATGTACTTTCCAGCACTGCTTTGGTTCAGTTCTCTGGTGAGAAGCCTGAATCATTCTCTCAAAGGGCAACATTTTAGTATCAAGCTGCTCTTGGTCTGTTGTTGTCCAGGCCCCCTCATTTCCCAGCTAGACTGTTGTGAGACCAAGTAGCTTTGGGCATCTCTCTTCAACTGACAACCTGATGCAGAGTAGATTAAAATGATTTACCAAGATGGAAGTTTAAATGTGCTAAACTGGCACACCAAAAGATGCAAAACATGTCAATAATCAACTAAAATGCCTTTGTACTTTCTCCTATGTGAGTTTCAGTATCTGTTGGTAACACAAGGAAGCCCATTCTGCTCCTCACCTCTGGAGGTGGGAGAAATCAGGGAAGGACAGTCTCCTTTACCTTCTCCCACTTCTGTCTGGATCATTTGCTCCAGAGGAGTCTGTGGGCAAGAGGTTCAACCACGACCATACTGTGTACAAGGATTTAATAACCAAACCCACCAGACACAAAGCCCTGTGTGGGCTGTATGTTCACCTGAGCCATTAGGCAAATATTGACACCTTCTAAACCCATTTATCAAATAATTTTTGTACCAGATACCTTTTGGAACAGTGTCACTCCTTTTAATACACCCTTACCTGGAAGACATACTCTGACTCCATGTCAAATAGCTTTGAAGCTGCTGGAGAGAAGTAGCAAGATGTTATCAATAGGCTCATGCTCAGAGAGCAGCTCCCTGGGCACAGGATGAATCTCGTGGTGATGCTGCAGTGGCCGGGTGTCGGGGCCGAGCCCTCACGCTTGCACTGACTCCTGCTCAAAGCCAGCCTTCTCTTAGAAGCTGTGGGGCCTGACAGAGTTGTTTTCCTTTCAACTCTTTCTGTAATGAGAAGTGAGACTCTGCTGTGCTTTATTAAACCCTTTTGATCTATTGGGTTTTATAAAACCACGTTTTATACCAAAAATACTCTAAATAGGACTGCTCATGTTTTTAACCAGCTGAAGAGTTTCAAGGGTGCTGGCACAGAGAGTTTTGAGAAGCTGGGATAAACAAGCAGAACACCAAATTTCTCGAAGTGGTGAAAAATATTTAACGTTAAAGTCTGACAGCTGTACACCTAGGGGATGCCTTATCAGTGGGTTTGGGCACTGCAGGGGAACTGAGGCACACAAGCCCTTTTTCCCGCTCATTCAGAAAATAGCTCACCTTAAATCTTCCTTCACCTTTCTGTGACACCTCTGAGCTCTTTAGAGTAATACTGGGAAAAGATGATTAAAACCCTGAGCGAGTAACTCACGGGCAGCCCTTCTTTTTATCGGTCTCCTCTGGCTGATGCCAGCGCTGTGGCGGAGGACGGGCCAGGGCTGCCACCTAGAGAACAGCCACTGCCACTTGCTCACGCATCTTCGGGGCCCTCTTTTGGGGAAGAAACGCTCGCCAAACCTCGGCACAGCCGTTTGCGTGCGGCAAATGCAGCAAGGAGGGGTTGCCTGGAGATGAATAATAGTGATAATAATTTTATTTGTATTTGAGCAAATGATTGGAAAGGCAGTGTCTGGGAGTATGTCTGTCTGCTGTTCTCCAGACTCTTCTAAGGGAAACATTGTTGGAGGATCATAGAATCAGAAAAGTTTGGGACAGGAGTGACCTTAGAGCTGATTTAGTCTCAGTCTCCTGCTATGGACAGGGACATCTTCTACTCTCCCAGGTTGCTCCAAGCCCCATCCAACCTGGCCTTGGACACTTCCAGGGATGGGGCAGCCGCAGCTTCCCTGGGCAGCCTGTGCCAGTGTCACACCATTTTTTGATCTTCCCTCCCCACCATGAGCAATGGTCCGTAGCACTTCCCAGTAGTCCTGGCCCATTGCTTTGTCTCCCCCTCAGAAGATTTCTGCTAAAAATTGTAAAACTTTCTTTGGAAGCAAACTTTTTCTATGCTTTCCTCTCTCATCCCACAGGATCATGGCCCCTTCCCTCCTTAGGAGGTTAACTATTCTCTCTTTTGCACTCAGTCCCAGAGCAGAGCAGCTTTGCATGCAGTGTGCAGGATTGTGCTCCTGCTCCCCAAAGAGCTTTCAGCCTTTGAGCTGGAGGTCAGTACCAACCCTTTCAGGCCAGCTTTTCATCAGGCTGTGTGCCAGTCTGGGGGTGATGGGACTAGAATGTTCCCTCGGGTCCCTTGTGAGTCCTGTCATTACAGGAGTTACAAGCTCCATCCCAAAGCACTGCTGTACCCAGGGTCACCTTCTTCCTGCCCTCTGCCCCCTCACAGGGTGAGCTGCTTTGACCTAAAGCCACTAAAATTGTCAAACTTTTATTTTTTGCATATGCTATTTTTGTAGGTATTGGTTGATGTTTCATTCCCGACTATTTTGGGGTGGCAGAGAGATGATGACTGAACCTATTGCTAGGTTGTGGTTTTTTCCCTGTTCATACAATGATTACTGTTTCTTTCTTTCCCCACACTCAAGAAACTCCTCTTCAGGTGTTGTTACAGAAATTGGCTGATTTTTCAAACATGTCAGTTGTCTTAAGGGATCCCTGCAGATCCAGTGTGGATATCCCTGCCTCTTCAGCCTGCCTTTTCCTGCAGATATCCTGGTGTTTGGGGTATCCCACAGGCACCCCATGGCTTGCACAGCCATTGCTCTCTGCTAAATTCTCCATGAATCATGTGTTTTAGTGAAATTCTTTGTAGGTGATGCCTGCAAAAGCACATGAATATGATGGGCTAAGTTTGGATTGCTCAGAGGGGAAGGTGTGTGTCCAACAGCCCTGATGTCCCTGTTTGTTTCCCCATCAGAGGCCCCAAAAGAATTTTTTTTCTGTCAGCTTGCTTTTTTTCTGTCAATTTTGCTTTTTTCTGCATGGGTGAATCTTCCTGAAATCAGAATATCCAACTGGATGGAAAAGAGATGCTGAGGGAGATTTCCATCATGAAGTGAAAGCAAAGAAAGAAACTAAATCCTGATGCACTGTTTCAGTGCTACTTTTACCTAAATTTGAAAACACCAGTGGTATTAGGTGGAATCTAGACCTAAGGATGGTGATTCTCTGTGCAATTTTTTGTCATTCATCTATAGCCTATATAATAAACTTAAAGATTTCTGCATATAATACCCTGCTGACACTGTCCACACATCACTGGTAGGAGACATTGATTCAATCAATCAAAATTATTTTTAGATAGAATGTTCCTTACATCACCATAAATATATATTTATGTTTATATTGTAACATTTATTCTATAGATAATATATCAAATATTATGCAATCTAGATATTTTATATCTAAAACACATATATTACATAATTTATATATATTATATATAATGCAATATACTTTTATTTATAAAATGTTTGTATGCTTGTGTTATACGTGTCACAAAAGAAAAACTGCCAGTTCTATCTTTGTGCAGGAAATTTATTTTGCATAGATTCTGTTAGAGTTTGTGTACATTTTATAGAGTTCTGCATACAAGTTTCCCAATTGCTTACACATAAAAATTGTACAAATGCTGTGCCAGCAGCACACAGCTGTAATGAGAACAGTCATGCTTACACAATTTGCACTTCACATTTTTAACATTTTAAAATGATTGTCACTGCATTTGTGGCATAATAAGAGTCTTCAGCTAAAAGAATTATTTAGGTATATCTTGAAAAAGTGCATTCTTTTATAAGACTGTCCCCTGAAAGTGGCTCAGCCTCCTAGAGGGTAGGTGGAGGTGCTGAGTGACATGGATGGCTCTGTCCCACAGGCTGGCCTTGTTCTGGCTCCGACAGCACTTGGGTGATGCAGAGCTGAGCCCTGGGGCTGTGGCTTGGGACAGCACGTAAGAGAAATAGTGTGACAACAACCCCCAAACTGGATCCCCAGAGCAGCTCTTCTAAAGCAAATAATTATTGTATTTCTTCATTGTAAAAATAAATAATTTGAAGTTTCTCTAAATAAATAGAATAAATAAATAATAATAGAGATTCAAATAAATAACAGCTCCCAATAGCACTGCTTGAAGGAGGATGTGCCAAGCTCAGGTCTTCTGGCAATCTGGACAGGTGCCTTGAACTCCTCTGAAGCTTAGTTTGTTTCCTCTGGAAGGGCATTGTGACCCAGGAACCTTAATAAATATTCCAAATTATTGAAAAAATCATACTCTTCCACTGCCTTCCAGTGATGTTCCTTGAGGGCAGACTGAAAGGAGAGGAGTGAAAAGAATCAGGACATGTAAGTTACATTCTGTTCTCTGACTAGTTTTTTTTCTTAATAATTAATTTTAAGAGCCCAAAGGCTCTCATGAAGATATTGGGGTTTGAATGGCCAAGGAATATGTTACATGCTGCACCTTGTGCAGCTCTTTCTCAGCCAGGGCTCCAGTCCCCACCTGCACCAGGGCATCTCCACTTGGTGATGGGCTTTGTCTTAGCAAGGAGACACTGGGAAGAGGTGGCCAGAGCAGAGGAGGCACTGGGGCCGTGGCCAAGTGCCAGCTGCTGGCTGGAAGCTGCTCCCACTGCCACACGACCAGGAGGCAGTGGGTGCTTTGGTCAGACACTTGTTCTCAGTGCAGCCAGGAAAATACACAGAATCCTTCGGGGTCCTCTAAAGCAGGAGGGAGCAGCGAGCAGGGAATCAGCCCAAACATACCATCCACCCTGTGCACGACTCTCCATAAGCCTGGATTTTCTTCAGGTTCCGAACTATGACTCTCTGCTCCTTACTTTCTTTGCTGTTTTTTAGGGCTTCAATAAATCCTTCCAGATAGGTGGCTGCATTCCCTCCCGCCTCCATTGTGTTGTTCTGGAATAACAAAGTTTAGTAATTTTGTCTTTTCTGTACTGTATTCCTGGCACGGTTTACATCACATAAATGCAGTCAAAATGCCTGCTACAAGAAATAATCTTGCACAATGATTTGAGGCCAAAATTACATAGTAATTTTAATAGACTTATATAAATATCTTAGAGTAGAGAAGCAATTGTGCAATCCAGTGCTTTCCTTCTGCTGAAAACTGATGTTACCTTCAGAAGTTACAGAGTGTGGAGGTGGAACTAGGCACGACTGGGCATAATTTGTTTTTTTATTGCCTCCGTAGTTGACTCAGGCATGGGAAGGCAGTGATTCTTAGGAGAGTCTTTAACCTCCAGCTTTGCTACCTGGGCTTTGCCTCTCCCGAGCTTCCCCAGGAATCACACTGCTGATGCCACTGCTGGCATTGGTCTCTAACAACGTGGGTATTTTTTCCCCCAAAAGGCAGGGAAACAGCGTGTTCCCCACTTGCCAATGGCAGTAAGGTACCTGTCTCCAGCTGACTCTGGAAGACGGTCAGTTCTGACTATCTACCTGTGAAAAGAGAGATAAGCAGTGCTGTCTGGGAGCCAGCTGTTCTGCACCGCTGTAGTGAAGGCAGAGCCTCGAGCACTGGTGTTTCAGGGAGATCTTTGTTTGATAACTCTGGAGGGAGCAGAGCCCTGCACGTGATCTCTCAGCACACATAACCCCACCACGGTGCTCCCAAAAAGCCAAAAGGGTGACTTGGCTGACATCTAAGACCTGACTTAAGAGCATGAGAGCATCCTGAATGGTCTATAACAACACCTGCTATCCCCCTCCCTCTCAAAAAGCAGCTAGCCACCCCAGAAGCCCACAGCATTGCAAAGTGAACCACAGAGGGATCTTACCAGAGGCATGATTTCGCTGCTGCCCTGGAAGAGATTGGTAGAAATCACATTAGTGGGTTCCCTGCTAACACAGAAAGTCAGACACGGGGCACAGAGAAAGTGGACCAACCTCAGATCTTAGCTTCCAAAGGACTTGGATGGTTTCCTTGAAGAGGGCGCTGGCAGGGCAGGCTGTGCCTGTGGTGTGTGGTGCAGGGGACACCAGGCACAGCACTGACAGCATGACCCCAAGCAGGCACAGCATTGTGACAAAGGGGCTGTGCTCCCCTCCTTGGCTGGCTAATCTGTCTCTCAGCTGCTTCTTATATGTGCTCTGGTGCAAGGAAGTGATTAATACCTCACCACAAAAATGCTTAAACTGAAGGCGAGTAGTCACCTGTAGAATGGAAGCTGTTAGTTTCTTATCTGATTGAGGAAACTACATGTTTCTAAAATAAAGACTCCCCCAGAAGTTCAGTGGGAGCTACGTAATTTGGCTATTTGAGCCATTCTGATTTTAAATGCTGGAGCATTTTTATGAACTGATATTGTCTAAAGGTTGATGCAAAGTGACTGTCTCTTGGATCTGTATTTGCCCTACTTAATATTGCAATTACATTAAAACATACTCTCACTTCTACTCATTAGTTCTCTGCCCTTGTTCTGTGTGCTTGTCATTAGAACCCCATGAATTACTCAATGGTACCATGCTCAGACATAAATGACAATTTGAGACTCTTCCTGACACCATGCAGTGCCTGTGCTAGGGAGAGGGACCAGCTATGGACTGCTGGGGTAGCTCAGTGTCTTGAGGGGACAGAAAGGCAGCTCCTCTGCTCTTTTTAAGGAGCATTTGTCCAGTTTCTGTGCTCTCCTGAGGAGATGGAAACCGTTTGGCTGGTATCTCATTTCACTTCATCTGCAGGAAGCTTGGCTGATGGGGTACATAGCACTGATGATTGATGAGGACACTGACAGAATTGCTCCTGAAGCTGCAGGTGGGCTCTGGGGTGGCCACTGTGGGTCCTGGGTGTGCAGAGCCCTCTCCTGTCCCCTAGTCCCCCATCAGGGCTGCTTTTGATCCTGCTGCACAGCTCCTCTTCGCTCGTCCTAAGAGGAATGAACACCATGCCGGGATTACACCTGCAGGACATCAGGTCTTTACTATCCAAAACCTCAGAATGTTATGTTTACATGTTTTTGCTTTAATTTAAATCATGCTATTTCAATCCTGCAGGAGTTTTATTATCTAACTGACATTCTTTAATGTGCATTAGGTTTTCTTGGCCTTAAAAAAGCCTCAAGCGGGACACAGCTAGAGAGATGGATTTATTTGTGTTTTTCCCCTGAGGCAAGGGCAGGTGACCCCCACACACAGGTGCCATCCAAGCTGATGAGAGCCCAAATGCTGATTTTTCCACACTCATGGCATTTTCCTACTGCTCCCTAAGCTGATGTTCCACAGAACACATAACTTCATTAGTTTCCTTGCATTATATTAATTAAATTAGAAGACACTGTCTTGTTAGCTACAAACCAGGTTTCGGAGATGCTGCCAGGCACTTCTCTCCCCTGAGGAGCCACCTTGTTCAGTTTTTTTGTTTTCAGTCATTTTGCTAATTGTTTGGTGAGTGAGGCATCTCCCCTGCTGTTCTCTACAGCTCAGCCTTCAGGAGCCTTTGCTGGATGAGCCACCCTGAAAGCAGCAGCCAGGTGTGGAGCAGAATATGCTCCCTTTCCTGCGTGCCCTGGATATGCTGGTGTGGGACCCGGGGTAGTTTTCCTGCCTTGCTGGACTCACATTGATATTCCCAATGTCTCCCTGTAGCCAGAAGACTGGCTTTACTCCAGAGTGGAGGTTAACCCACTGTGCATTACCTTAGTGGGGCAGCATCCATTGGAATGCTCTCTCTGCCTTGTGCTGTCACGGGATTTGCATCAATTCAGGCAGTGGTGAATACCAGCCTCTGTGGTGCACACATGGCCTCTTTAAAAAAAAAAATCCTGTGATTCTTTTTATTTTAATAAGTTCATGAGCAATGTGGACCATTTCAGTGAACCTGTGCATTGCACACCTCAGGAAGCAGAATTGCACCTGAGCTTCAGGTGCTTGCCCCCGTCCCTGGCACTGCTGTGGCTGTGGAGATAAAACAGATTACAGCATGGTTTAAAGGGAAGGAATGGATTGTATGTATTGAATCACAGAACCATAGGATGGGTTAGGTTGGAAGGGACCTTTAAAGGTCAATTTTTTCCAACCCCTTGCAATGACCACTAGACCAGGCTGGTCAGAGCCCCATCTAACCTTACCCTGCATGGATGGCTGTACTTGCTGATACCATAAATTGCAGCCAGGTTCAAAGCGCAGGGGATTTCTTCCCTTGGAAAAAGCAGTAAGAGCTAAGGCTGCAGCTAAACCTGTTGGTGAGCACTGGGGATTTTGCTTTTATCTCCTAAATATCTAAAGATATGAGAGTTCTTGCAGAGAGGGCAGAAGAGAAAGGTGTGGGCAGGATGGACTTTTACTGCTGGAAAAAAATTGTGAAGCTGGGATTCCACCTTTTTTTCTTTATTCTTTTTAAAGCCACTAATGACATGCAAATACTTTCTTAGATTGCAGCCAGGGTGGAAAAAAAAAAGAGGTGATAAAACCAGAAAGGAAGATGGAATTTGTGGTCTACTCGTGTACGCACATTCAGCTGTCAATCTCACACACACCAACTCTTGCAAATACTCAGAGGTGAAACTGCTGTGACCACCCTGCTCTCCTCAAGGTTGTATCAGCATTGATACAACACTGAATCTTTCTTTCCTGTTCTGTACTGAGGGGATAACTGCTGTAGGAATCTGAGAGGGTTGCAGGGAGTTTCCAGCCAGGGCTCATGCTGCAGTGTCTCCATCCAACTCCACCCTTCACCTCCACCAAAACATGCCACAAGGATTAGCAGTGATGAGATGTAAATCATCGATATGATTTCAGTCCTAGGCAGTGCCACATGAAATACCCATATCCTTGTCAGACATGGAATTAAATCAATGAACAGAAAATGGCCCAGCCCATTAGGAATTAACCAAAAGCTTGATGTAAAATTAAACAAAAAACTGAAAAGATAATAGAAAATTAACTGAAAACTAACAGAAATGTTCACTTTTCTAAACCTGGAGAGATGGTGAGCTTCAGTTTTGTGAGCTGGGCTCTATATAACTAAAGTAGAAATCCTGGTGAGAAGTGTCAGCAATGCTACAGAGACTATTATTCCCCCTGTGAAGGATTTGGACAACTTCAGGGTCATCACCACATAAGTGACCATTATAAAATCGTCACACCCATGTAACTCACCAGAGTGGACATTCAGCCAGCTGAAGGGTGACCCAAGCTCTTGTGAGGCTTCCTGTTCTATCAGGGAGAAAGCAAACAGTTTTGACAGTAGTTTTGCTAATTTGTGACGCTCTATCTCCAAAGCTATCTTCTTGCTGTCATTCCTCTGTGAAAAGATTGATCAGCACCTTTTTCACTCCTCTGAATATTGCTGTCACACACGTGCCAAGTCCATCTCTGCGCATTCTTGCACAACCTTGAAGTGTTTTGATTTCTCCCAGACAGTGGCTTGCCTGCCACACTTCTAGCTGGCAGCTGTGCTCGCACACCTCTAGGCAGACCAAACCATCAGGCTCCTCAGCCTTGATGGACTCCTCTTCCCCTCCTTAGCCCTTTCACTTTGAATTAATCTTGAACAGGTAGGCTGAAATTATTTACAATGTCCTTTGCACCACAGGATTGACACTGTGTTCTGGAAGGAGTTAAGCAGCATTCTGTCTCTGTGGTCTGCCTCTGCAGAAAGAAGGAAGCCATGCCTCTCCCTGCCTTGCAGAGTGATTTTACAGGCTGTTCAGAAGCAGCAGAAACTGAGATCATTGCCGCTGGTGACTGTGCTAGGTTGGGGCATCTGCAGCAGATGTGCGGCTCTGCTCCCCTGCCCAAGGACATTCCTTTTGTGTTTCATGCTCTGGCTGTGGTCACTGGTCTGTGGCCAGCTGTCTGGCCAGTGGACCGTCATCCTTGGAAAGTGGCCCTTGGAGAATGGGGCCAAATCAGGCTAATTGGAGAGCAGAGGCTACATGTTTTGAAATAGTCTCTGGAGAGAGAAAGATTTTTTATTTAATCAGAAGGTATTCCCCATGTTTGTATGACTTCTTCTGCAGCTACTCAGGAGAAGTGCTTGTGAGTCACGGAGGCCTGTCCTTCCCCTGCAGGACCCAGTGGGGGAGTTGTACTGACGCATGAAATCAGAAATTAACCCAAAGCCAACTCATTCTGCACATCTCAACCGCCTGGACCCCTGCCCTCTGCTGCAGTCCCTTAGTGTGCTGAGGCTCTGCCAAGGCCTCCCTAGCTGATGAGGGTCAACAGGGCTCACTCTGTCTCCTTTAACCGGTTAAAGGGACGCTTTAGGACTCATAGAGAGAACTGTTTGTAGCTACACAACTTTGGAAAAGCAAGGGAAACATCACTCCTTGCTCAGAGAAATGTCCTAGAGATGCACAACAAATTTTCTACCTTTCAGGCAAAATTAGAGATAAGTTGTGGATTTCAGTGTTAAATTCTAAGAAGTGAGATGCTTGATTGATCAGAAAAGAATTCACAGGCAGCCTTGGCACCTCTCTAGCCCCAGTAAGTCAGGTTGGTTCTCATAGGACAACAAACATTACCACATGCACACTTCACCTTCCAGAGAAAATAAAATAGTCTTCCCTTATTTTTTGGAAGAAATTATATCTATAGTTTCCTATATCTTCCCACTCATAGGAAGAAATTGCAAGACATCTCGACACTTGGGTTTATGGTGTAAAAGCCATTCAAGTCCCCCCAGGATCTCATGTGCACCCTGGGTGCAGCCACCACCTTGCACCTTTTGCATCTTTAAGCTGGAGCCTCTCACCCATGTGCAGTGGCCTTGGCAGTTGCTGATAAGCATCCAAAGAAGGACAACTGTATCTTTAATGATGATTCATTGCATTCTCAGTCACTTGTCTGAAATCAAGTGAGTCTGAGAGAAACACAGATGATCAATCCAAAAAGTCTGTAATGCATGTTTTCAAGCCTCACCCACTGACCTGATGAAATTTGGCTCCAGACAGGTGGTGTCCAGAAAGGGACACTTAATTTTTCAGTTTCAAAGGCACCATGTATGAATGAGGAAATAAAAAAGAGGTTTTCCAAAGCCTGTGGGATCATGTTGTGCAGAAAATAGAAGGTTTGGGAATCCTGACGAGTGACTAATGTGAACTACAGATAAAAAAGGAAGTAAAGTATCAACAGAAAATGAGCAATCAAATGTTTCAAAAAAAGAAAACAGGGGAATTACCCTTGTAGAGGGTAAGCCCAGATCTGGCTGCAGATCTGATTGCTCCATGATGGAGCTGAGGCTGCATTCATCTGGTTGTGATGGCATCACCATCCTCTGTACACAGCTGAGCAGGGGAGTGATGCCACAGCTGATCTCCATTCCTCTCATCCTTCGTGCTGAGAAATGATGGCAAGGGAAGTGGTGCTGGGATGGCAGGGGAAGGATGGAGCTTGGGAACAGCATTTCCATGCCCAGGCTGCCTTCTGTCAGTTCTGCCCTGGCATAAATGAAGGGGATCCTCTGGCAGGGAGCTTGCCTGTGGGCTGGGGCACAGCTGCCTCCCTCATGGCTGCCCTGCCACATTCCCCTGTGCAGCTATTCCAGAACCATCTACAGCCTGGAAAGTGGGACCCTAGGAGAGACACCCCTGGACCGAGCTGAAAAACGTTGTCTTGTGAATCTGGTGCCTGTGTGCTCTGTGTCTCACGTGCTCCCAGAGCCTGATGTCTCTTGGCAAACCTTCCCCCAGACCTGCTTATTGTGGTGGCACAGGACAGCTACCACCACTAAAGATTTGGAGAGCACCCAGAAGATTGTGGCTGGTCCTACACAGGGTGGACGGGCTTCTTCCACTCTTGGAGAGCTCATCATGGATCTGATAAACACAGGCAGGTCTAGGCACATGGTATGTACCCCAAAGGAATTTGGAAGACTGGAGGGGGTCTGCTCTGCTGTCACTGTGCTGGGAAGATGGGTTTTACCGTGAATAATCTCTTGCTTATCAAATGGGGAACGCTAAATATAACTCACACCTACAATTTCTAAAAGTAGCACATGGCTCTGTGCAGCACACTTTCCCCCACTGTGCCACCAGCTCACACATCTTGTCCCCCACTGAGTCTCACAGAGCTGCTTTTCCTGCCTTGGTGTAAGAAATGCAACAATCATTTTTAAATGGAAAATCTGCTTCCAATACAAACAAATCTGCAGCAGCCCTCGAAAGTCAAAGTCACAGCTTAACTGAGACATCAAGACAGGTGTGTTTCGTTGTACTACGATGATGCAAGATGCTTATCAGGGTTGTTAGAGCTGTGATGAAGCTATTGGGGTTCTGGTGTTCAGGCAGCTGCGCTCAGCACACCGCTGCTGTCAGTGCTGGTGATAAGACTGTCCCGCCTGCTGAAACCAGGCATTCCCTTCACTGCTGTTTGCACAGCAGTTTCTGCTTGGCTTAATGGTATCAGGTTATTTCAGAGCCGGGGTGGGATCAGAGATGACAGCAGGGCCCTTGGAAGCCCCAGCCAAATGGACTTTGCCCTTGCCAGGGCAGGGTGGTGAAGAGGAAGGGCTGTGCCATGCTTGAGAGCTTTACAGGGTGCTGCTGGCATCATGGCTGGGAGGCCTGAGACCTGCAACCCCCCTGCCTGCACCCCCCTGCCTGCACCCCCCTGCCTGCACCCCCCTGCCTGCATCCTGCACGGCCCCAGAGCTGTCCCACCACACCGGTGCTTTCCCTGGCAGTCTGCTGCCCCGGGCAACAGCTCCAGTTGTGTTTTCCTGTGGCCAGCCCAGTCTTGACTTCGAGTTATTTAATGCTTCACTTTTCCCTCCTGTCTGTTTGTCAGAATTTCCTGGACTGCTGTGCCAAGATTGCTTAGCCTGATTAATGTTTCCTCTGTAAAATCCTGATATTCTTCTCCTTTCCATACACGTGTGATTCTGAGACTTCCCATTTATCTGAAGGGTGAATTTAAAATTTAGTGTAAATCATGTAAATGTAATTTCAAATTATGTATCTGAAATATTAAGCACCTCATTGCTAATGAAAACTTTGAAATTCAAGAAGGATTTCTTCAGGGTGGTTCTTATTATTCCTTAAACTAGTGTAGCACTGAATGAGATGGAGCTCAGGAGCAGAGGTTTTCCTGACTGTTTAACCTGAGGGAGTTTGGCTGGATATGCACTCATTTCTCTGACCTTAGTAAACAGATTCAGGGTTTGGTTTGATTTCCATTTTCCCCAGTTCTTAGAAGAATTCAATATAAAACAATTCACAATGATCTTGCCCATGGAGCCTGGGCAGTTTGTGGTACCTAGGGACAGCCAGGGCACTTGTCCCCATCCAGGGCTGGTGGCTGTGTCCCCACTGTGGAGGTTTTTGAGGCTACAGCCCCTGTGTCAGGAGATGAAGTCTGGGCTCTGCCACATACAGTGTTTGCATGGGGAGGTGCCCTTTGAATGCAAAGCACCTGCTTTTGTTTCAACCATTGAAAGTGTGTATCTGAAAAATGGGATGTGCTCTGCACCGTGGAAGGGATGGGATGTGTGTAGGAGCCAACCCCTGCTGTAGCAAGCCCTGTCCAGGGCCACCATGCTGTCAGCAGGAAAAACCACATTTTTGGAGGTTTCTGCGAGGCATCCTCTGTCTCCATGGGTGCTTGCCATGGTGGCTGTACATCTCTGGCTCTTTGGGTGTTCATTCCTGCCTCACCTGGGCTGTCCCTCTATCCCAGTCCTCTTGGTGAACATGGATGCTTCTCAGTTTTTAGGGCTGGGAGCTCTCCACACCAGTGAAGGTGAGGGGATGGCTCTCAGCTGTGACAAGTGAAAGCTCTTGCACTTTCACAGCACTGCAGACGTGGCTGGCACATGGTGCAGCCAGGAATGAGTTACCCTGGGCAAGAGGACATATCTTAAAAGTTCAAGCACAACATGACTCAGTAAAGCTGAGTTCAGGGCCAGGCTGCAGCAGGTGGCTCTGGGCCTTGGGAAGGTGATGTGTTAGGTGATATTGGGTGCTCGCCCTGAGCAGGGGCATCTTCCCTATCACTGGCAGCACCTGTTGTGTCCATCCCACTTGGAAATCAAACAGCTCCCCTGAACAGCACTGAAACCACTCACCCTTCACAAATAAAGGACTGCTAGTTATGCAGGAAAATTTGTTTATTTTTGTAAAGGTGCATTTACATTAACGGAAGGTTGCAAACATTTGGTAAGAGATACATAAATATAGGCGGCACATGACAGGAGTCCTTAAAAACCAGTCCTTGCAGGAACACTCCCCTTCAGTGCTCTTTTATTAAACATTAACTTCCAGAATCTTAACTGATAGCTTTACATGGGTATGCACTTTGTGAGTACCTGCCATAGCTATGGCTACTTAAACAGTTTGGAAAACAAGTATTGTCTGATTCAGTTCAGTAGAATTCAGCTCACATGAGATGTGGGAAACACCTGATATCAGCTGGGTAAACTTGGAGGAAAGACAAACAAGACTTCTTTGCCTTTGTGTTACCCAGTTTGGCTGGATTTGGGTGATGTGGCTCTGCTTCACCAACAAGAAAACATGTAGTGGTTGAAGTTACCCCCTGGATCTGAACCCTCAGGGAGGGAGTGGAGGTGGGAGTGCACAACTGAAGTGAATCTTCTCCAGTCCTGGAGCTAGTTCAGGAGCCAAGGGGAAGTGAACAGGCTGGGTGGCACCACTGGCCTCGTCCCTGTCCCGCAGACTGACTTTGACCCAGCTCTGAGAGCCCTGGGGCTGTGGCTTGGGACAGTGTGAGAGAAATATTGTGACAGCCAATCCCAAAGCAGATCCCCAGAGCTCCTCCTCACTCACCATCACACAGCAGTTTCCTAATGCAAATACTGAAGTACAGCAGCATCACAATAAATATCTCAAAGTCTCCATAAATAAATAAATAAATAATAAAAACTGCTCTTTCATTATGAAAAAGACATAAGTTAAAATATTAAAATTATCTAAAATATTTAAATATTTAAGTGCTTGTCTTTTAAAAATCAGCATGCTTCAATCATCATAGTGAACATGACTGCTGCTATAAGATCACTTTTTATACATATCTATATACACAATATATCTCTCTCTATATAAATATTTTACGGCCACATTCCTGAGGATAAGTTGAGTCACAGTTTGGTTGAAACAGAGTTCAGGTTCTCCTTTTCTTCTCAGATTTGTACTAGTTGCTCTATTTAGGCATTTTGAATTTTCTCATAGAGCAATCTCAAGAACCTGTCTAGTGTGTCCAGGAAGTCATCCCATGTTACTTGTGCAGTCTTACATTCCTTATCGAGATCCTTTAAAAAAAAAGACAATGTAATTCAGCCACGTAACTTGGATATCACATTTAGGTCTATGGTATTTGACACCTCAACTGACAAGTGGGCTGTAATAGCCCACAGCATGTTTTGGAGAGCTGGGTGAGCTGCCCCTGCAGGCTCCAAGGCAGGGTGATGATGTGTGGGTGGCAGCTCATCACCTGGCAGCATGCACTGCCCCTGAGCCCCACTGCTGTCCCAGCTTCTACTACCATTTGAGGTTTCTTTCATATTATTATCCTTGCAATTGGGATTACCACAGGAAAAGATGTCAGAATGTGATCTAAGGAAGAAGGTGGATGTATTTACACCCTTCTTAATCATACCATTTTCAGAAGAGATTTCTAGTGTCCACTGCAGCCAGCTCAGTGCCATCCCAGCTGCCACGCCCCATCACTGAACAGCCTTTGCTGATTATTTTGTTATTAAGTCCAACAAAGCCAAACTTACTTTGGGGAGGATGTTTCTGTAGGTGTTGAGTCTGGTCAGTTTTCTGGCGATGACTTTGCTGTGAGTGTCAAGAGCTGTCAAGGTGCTAGTAAAGGTTTTCAGGTGGCTGTGCATGCATCTCTCCACCTGCAGGGATAGGGAAGAGTTATTTCAACAGTAATAAACGGTAGCACATAAATAAAACATTGTATCCCAGGAATTTAAATACCCATGTAAAATAATAACCTACAGGAATTAAGAGCTGTGTTTTCAACACTAACCCTGATTCTGTATTCAGCCATTTACTGGACACCAAATTTAGGAAATCATAGTACAATCTATAATTTTCATTTAAGGACATGCCAGAGTCCAAAAACTCCCAACTGCCTTAAGTAAGTTGCAGGTGCCACTAGAAACTGGACGTATAAAATCTGGATGTCTTCAATTCTGGAGATATTTGTTCCTTGAAGGAAAGGAGGACCAACCCTGCATTAGGGCTTCATGTCTTGTTATTGTATCTCTCTTGAAACTGGATCAGAATTGTCTTAATGAAATGAAAGCAGTGATTGCTGCTGGTGTGAATTTTCAACTTTTCTCCCTGAAACTAAGAGGGACTGATGCCATTTGTCTGCTGTTCACTTGTGATAGGAGATGGGCTGAAGTTTCTCATGGGTACTCCTTGTGTCCTCCATAAAAAGCTTATTTTTTCACTGGATTTCAAGAAAATGCAGGTCAGTGAAATGAATGGGTCTGTACAGGATATGGACTAAACACTGTGTTAAAACCAAGGGATCAGAGTGAATTTGTGAGGCTTCCAAGAAGATGCTAGTGCACATCTAAGACCTTTGCCTACTGAGAGAACTACTGAAGCATTTTAGCACTGGCAGCAGCTTTCTGTAGGTTCTTGCAAAAACTTTTCCCTAGGTTTGTAAAGTTATCTTACTGCTATAAGAATTCTGAAGTGGGAAAGGAATTTGGGGATTTTAGACAATAATTTTAAATAAAAGTATTTGGTTTCTTACCGTAGCATTCACAGTTAAAAGGCTGGGAACCTGCTCAAGAGAAAATGAAGTTAGTAACTTCAAAATAGAACCTGGAATAGAAGGGCAGCTAGGGGAAAGTTGTTCAAAATTAAGGAACTTACTGCATTTAAATTTAGTTTCTTTATATCTTGGAGAAGTTCTCGAATGATCAATCCCACCAAAGTCCTGGAGCGCTCCTCCTGCAGTTGTGCTGAGCTGCCCAGCACCCCCAGACCCAGCAGAGCCACAACCTGGACCAGCATTTTGAGAGCCAGCTCTGCTCCTCAGCTGGGTGAACTGTGTGTGGCTCTGCCTTGGGCTCCTTTTATATACACAGTGCTGCAGGAAATGATTAATATCTCACCACAAACATGCTCTTGCTAAAGGGGAGGCGGGGAAGAGTTACCTGAAGAATGGAATCTGCTGCTGGTTATTCAAATGAGTAAGAGTCTATGTACTTTCTGCATCAAGAGCAATTTTACAGACTCTCTACCTTAATCCCTTTGCAATATGTGTTTCCAAGGCAAATTGTACAACCCTTTAGTGTGGATAAAGTGTAGACAGATATCTGTATCCATCTGAAGTTATCAGAGTATGTATTCATAGACTATACATACACATATATAGGCAAATGTGCACACAATTGTGGATGCTGGAAAACAAAAGCTTTATATTTGTCAGCACTTCCAAAAATTTGGAGGTAATTTAAAGAAAATGTACAGCTTTCCTCAAAAAACTAGGGTTATAGTTCTCAATATTTGGAGATTTCCTTTTTTTAAGATTCATAATAAAACTACCAAAAGTATTAAGTAGAGTTTCTACGGGGAATGCTGTCTAATTCAGGAAATATATTACAACCTGACTGAGTCAGGACTGAGATTCCAAAGTGTTGGTGTTCTTAGGAAAGGCACTGTGACCTCAGGATAGATTTTTCAGCTGTCTGTGGAGAAAACAAACTAAACAGTACCTGAGAAATGTTGCAATCAAACTTCATTTAATATGGGTAGAGCTGCACAGGTCAAGCTAATTATGAATATCAAGTGGAGAAATTTGGTAAAGAATGATTCAGAAGTCTGCTGACCTGTGAATATAAAAAAAATCAGATTTCATAAGAACAGCTGTCCCCTGGGTTGCGTTAGAGGAAGATCACCATGGATGCTGCAGCCCTGGCAAAGAGAGGACAGAATGGCTGTGTCATCTCTCACTGACTTGGCCTGGGGCTACAAGTGAGGATGGGAACCAAGCTGTAGTTTTCCATGTTCTATTTAACATATGAAAAAAGGGTTTCCAAATCAGTGTTACCAGGATATTTATTCACTCCTGGGTTATTTGGGATGCAGTTGTGGGTGCTGGATGAGGTTGTAGCCATATCCTGGCAAGGAAAAGGAACCTTCTACTCCGTATTTTCCCCATACCTAACACACTTTCAGAGCCAGTAGTAGAAGAACACACTCTGTCATCCAGAAATTTTGTTACACTGTACTTTTCTCTTTAATACAATATTTCTGATGAAAATCCTGACTAATACTGGACCCAGACCAGATCCTTACAGCCAAGGCTAGGTACGACCTTGCAAGCTGATGATGGATTGCTTGTACAGTGATATATTTAATGCAGTAATTTCAGTTCTTTTCACCTAGTTTGCTTATGGAAACATGCTGTAGCCCTGGACAAAAATGTCAGTGTTTTTCTACTAACCAAAGCAGAAGTCCAAGGAGCAAACTATTTTTAACAAATGTTAGGTATGACGTGATCTGCTTTGCTCCTTTGTGTTTGTTATTGTTCTCTAGAAATGAAAGAAATTTTAAAATCAGATTTTCCCTTGAGCACGCTGTGCCATTATTCTGGATGGACCATGCTGAGTGATTTTCAGGGAAGGCAACACTCCCTCAGCCTATGTGCAGGTGCTTTATCACTTCCAGCTCAGGGACCTGGATGCTCTCTTTTGCTTTCATTCCTGTATGGTCAGGTATGTTCAGGTCACACACAGTTTTGCATTTTTCCATCTTTCAGATGCATTTTGTTAAATTCACTGAATACATTCCTCTCCTGAAAAGTCAACTCTATGATAAAAATCTCCTTTTTTCCAGTTGTATTATGAGAGCCCTTGCACCATGACAAACATAGATGACACTGTGAATCTGGATAGTCTTTAAAAGATGTGAAGTAGAGGGGAAAGGAGAAAGCATGTCTCATACGTCAGTGTTATATCAGGTCACCTCATCAGCAGGCTTTCTTCCAGCTACCTCTGTTTCTCCATATCTATATGGTTCATCTCAGGAGTAGTTTCCAGCAGTGACCCACAGTTTCCTCATCATTTTACTAGTACTTCAGCTGTGCTTAATAATTCCTTCCACATTCCATCAATAATCTATGACATTTCTCTGGTAATTCCCACTTTATTTAATACAGCTGTCAGGGTCATGCATATTTCAGGATTAATTTTTTACCATCCTGGACATACTTTCACGCCCAGGCAGGGGACATGATGTGCAGGCCAGGGCTGGAGACTGGCTGAAAACCAAACAAGTGTAAAATGTATTAGTAAGAAAACTTCAAATACAGCAAGTGATTTACAACAGGCGTGTGAGCATAAAGCAGTTACTCATGCAATTGGTTACATCCTGCAGTAGGGGCACTTGCCAGAAACAACAGAATCCAGTGTTAAAATCTGAAATGATAATCTGAGATAAATGCCAGGACTATGACTTTTACAATTACTTTATTGGATTCAGTCTAGAGCATTGGAGTAAGTAAATAGCTGTGCTGAGGAGGCTATGGAAAAACAGTGTAGCTGTCTGGTGTCAGCATCATCACTCTGAGGGAGTATTTTTTTGGGAAAAGGCTTTTGAGAGATGCTTTGTTATGTTTGCAGAAATGTGCAGGACAGAATAAGATGTCATGTCTTATATCTCCACAGCTTGCTTGTACATCCCACAGGGAGTGTGCACATTTATAAAATGGGAAGCAAGAAGAAAATAAATTAGAAGAAAAAAAAAAAAAGACAAAAATCTGCACCAGGCAAACTTAGCTGATGTTTGTGATCCTTCAGTGATGCTTGGCCACTCTGTGTGCGTGTGTTTTGACCATTTGCCTGCCTAATCATTGCACTTTATGCCTTGTCTTCCCAAGAGCACACCACACTCAATTCTGAAAAGGATTGTCCCTGGTTTATGATTCAAAAAATTCATTATTACTTTTTGTATTATTATATCTGGGTCAAGAAACTGCCTGTGAAAACTCCATTGTTCTCCCTCCATTTGGTAGGATATCCACAATGATAAGATGTTTCATCCTCTGAAGAAAATATCTTCAAACATTTCAACGTTTTAGTCCCCAGCCTGTCATGCCAGGAGCCCAGCAATCCCTTCACCCTCCCCCACATCAAAGAACAGTGTAACTGTGAGCAACAGTGTCACCCCAGCTCTGTACTACTTTAAAATGCTCCATTTCTAGAAACATTCAGGGCCAGGCTGAGCCGGGTGCTGAGCTACCTGGTCTGACTGAAGATGTCCCTGCCCATTGCAGGAAGTTTGGAGTAGATGAGCTTTAAAGATCCCTTCCAACACAAATTATTCTAGGATTATATGAAAGCTCATCAATCACCTTGTTTCTAGTAGAAAAGACTCATAGAGAACTGGTTCCCAGATCCTCCCACAGCTCAAGCTGAACTGATTGCTGTATAAGCAGCTCCTCAGCTTTCTACTGGTCCCAGGCTGTGTTTATCTTCCTCCACTCCCAGAAATTCCCACAGTCCTCTGGGTTTTCCAGGATTGTTAGCAGTCACACTGCAGAGAGCCGTAGGAGCTCAGAAATGAATTGCATCATGTCCTGCAGACTTGGCCATGGTTAGTTTATCTAAATACTTTCTGTGAGGGGATATTTTTAGGAAGACAACTCTTGTGTTTCGTTGACCAGCTCTCCTACATACATCCGGTTTACAGAATCTTTGCTCCAGATCTCTGCAATTGATGAGTAATAACAGCTGTGTGTTTGTGGCTAAGGAAGACCCTCAAACAGATAACCCAGTTACAGAGGACTACAACCTCAGCAAGCAGGTTGTCCTCTACAGAGACATCTCAGAGTCTGGCTCATTCTATATTCTGTATCTGTACTTGAAGAAAGTCTCCCCAAAGCCTTAAACCTCAAACTGGAAGAGCATTTTGCAAAATCATTAGCATTGAATCACTGTGGCAGTTTTCTCAATCTGTGAAACAACAAATTCCTTCCAAATAATGTACAAGTCTGTTCTAAGAAACATGCAAAAGCCCTTTCTAGGAAAGAGGGTACCTCTGGCAAGTTAGCTGTGTTGACCTATATTGGAGAGTCGAGTAGAGGAAGATTTATTTACAGTCATCAGTGGCAATTTCATCAGCCCATGGGCTATTTCTGTATGCTCAGAGGTGCCTGAAAGTGTCCCAAGTCCAAGAAGTTCTTTTGGTCATGGAGAACAGTGCTGGAAGACACGGTGGGAGGAAGGATGTCCTCTGTTCTTGCTCCAAACAGAATCTCATGTTAATGAGATGGATTTAATTTCTCTGAAAAGAGCATATTGCACTAACCTTGTGCTGTTAGTACAGTAAATACTGAAAGAATCTGTATGTTTCAGGCCATAATCCAAGTTGCAAGTGAGCCCACACCCACAGGCTTCATTGCTGTTCACTACATGCAGTCACAGAGAGAAGAGTTTGATTTCTTCAGTAGTGATGAGATTACTGGAAACCAGGTGGTGAAACATGGGTGAATTAGCTGCTGTACTGCAAGACATTGAATTACTCTCACACTCAGCTTCCCACTAAACTGAGCTGAAAATTTAATTATTTTTGGGATGCCCACTCTGGAGCGAGCTTGTGCAAAATGCTACATTTCTTCTATGCTCAGTAATCTCGATTTATTTACTCTTCTTCCAATTACTTATTTTGAAATGTGTATATATTTGCAAACATATAAAACTTTCTCCTGGAACTATCAAGACCAACTATTGGGTGATCTTGATTAAATAATTATGTTAATTACATTTACTCAACCAAACTCCTGAAGGAATAAAGGACTAGAATCAAAGAACCATGGAATGGTTTGGGTTGGAAGGGACCTTAAAGATCTTCTCACTTCCCCATGGGCAGGGAATCATGGGCAGAATAAGAGAAATATTTGTGTCAGAAAGCTAATGTATCTCACCTAGGTTTTATTTCCAGTTTCTTAAGGAGCCTTTACAGATATTTTGTCATAAAAACCACAAGTGCAGATAGCAAATGCTTTCTTGTGCCATTAGTAAACCCTTGGTGAGATCAAATGAGGATGCCAGAGATGCAATGGTAGAGGAGAGCTTTAACTTCCAATTCTGATGTACATGCAAATTCTCACTGCTGTGAAATGCATCTCTGCAAAAGTTGCTCAAAGTCATGTGAAGAATTCTAGATTTTAGGAGGGGTCTTGGGGTTTGTCAGCCTGATGAGAAAATGCAAAAATGGAGTCTCCTGATGGCCACAGCCTGGCTGCTCCCTATGTTTTCCATCCAACCATGTAATGCATTCAGACATGTCTAGGCAGATTCATTTAGACAGTAACAACAAAGGCCATGACATCAGGTGTATTGGATGGATCAGTCCTGATCTTCCCAATGGAAGTGTGTCCTCCTGTGCACATAACCTCACACCCCTTTGGGATCCCATTGCTCCAGAATGCAGCCCAAAATAGGCATTCTTGTTTCTTGTGCTATTTCCTCCCATGTGGCCAAGAAGTAACTCAAGACATTTTGTGATAATCTATGCAGTGATAATCTATGCAGATAATCTATTTATTATCTCTGCTTTTCTGGATTTGCCTTTTTTTTTTTTTTTCTTATTTTCAATCTCACAATGAATTTGGTGCATTCGGTAGTGGCTGTGACAAAATGGAAAGTGCAGTGGGAGTTTACATTTAGAAATACTTTCATGGCATCAGCTTGAGATGGCTGCACCAGCACTATGTGAATAGAAACTTTATCAATAGCACAAAGGGAGGAACACAAGCCAGAAACCAGACATCCAGAAACACAAATCGGGGAGGTCCATGAAGTTGACCTGGCAGACAAGAATGATTTAAGTACAGCAAGTAGTTTGGGATATTTTGCATTAAAAAATGCAAAACAGAATTGAAAGTATTGATGAGAATCTGATGGTCATCAGACTTCTGTCAACGACGAGGGTAAAAATCAGCCAATTTTCTTCCAAGCTCCTTCTGATGTGGCAGGCAGCCTTAGGCATGCTGGGACCCAGGTGGCAGTGGGCAGGACTGGAAACTCCTCTTCCCAGAGATGGTGAGCTGATGGTGCTCACAAGTCCTGTGGTGGTTTCTGTTTCAGAGGAAAAATGCCACCCATGCACAGTAACTGTAAAGACAAACAAAAATGAATTTTTACAAGTAGTTGTGAATTTATATATGAATATCTTCCATGAAATGGACCTTCAAACCTCAAGAAAGGAATTATCACCACAAAGCCACAGCTGTTGATAGGATCCTTGTAGCCAAAGGTTTTACCTGGGCATTTTTTACAGGTTTGTCTTGGATAAAAAAGACCTGGTAAAAGATTTCACAAATCCAATTTCTTGTCTGTGTGGTGAATCCTTTTACCACTTTTTTATACCTTATTGCAAATAAAAACAAAGTTGAACACTGAGAAGCTTAAGGGTCTTTTACAAACTAAATAATTCTATAATTCCTAGGAAACAAAATCCTAAAATGTAGTTTGCTTATGCGACCATATATATATATATATTAGTCTCCTTAGATGGTGCTTTCAAACTTTCTTTAGGTATATTTTGCCTATTTTTTCCATGAAAAATTTGTTGAATCTGTTTTGCTCAGGGTGGACCTCTCTTGAGTGGCAGGTTTTCTGTAGCATTTCCAAATTTAAGTTGATGTTTTGCAAGCTTAATAATCCTTTAAAGTAATTTTTTCCCATGTAATTTTGGGGTTTCTTTTACCAAGTAAACCAACCCCCAAAATCCCAGGCAATGTACCTTGTGAAGTCACAGTGACACCAGCATGGTTAAGAACTCAGTGGACTGCACTGTATAAGGCCACAGATATTTCAACCAGAAAGTAATTTCATGTTTTCAGTCTTACTAAATATCTTTTTATACTAGGTCCTATTTTTAGAACCTACTGACATCTTCAAGATGAGTCAGCATCCCAGTCAACATGGAAAATTTTGTCCTGGTGATTAAACATTGATACGTCCGTTGAGACAAAAAAATGACAGCTAACACATGAGGTTTCCCACAAAAGGCAAAAGATGCATCTTTGGGAAGTGCACTAGGAAAGAGCATCACCTCCAGCCTGGTAGAACCAGTGGGATTCAGTGTGATGGAAAAACACCTGTGGCTGTGTGGGAGCTGGTGATGCACCCCAGCTCGGCAAAAATGCCGAGAGTCAGAGGTTAAAGAGCCCAGAATGGAGTTTGTGGAGCAAAGTGTCTCAAGGCACTTTGTGGCTCCCCAGCAGCTGCAAGAAACCCTGCTTGGAAGATTAATCACATCCTTTGGAAGTTTCTGACATCTCCAGATCAGCTGAGAGGAACATCAATGTTTAGAATTGCTATGCTATTTTTAAACATACAAGAAGAGAGACCATTTATTTCTAGCTCATTTCAAACAACCAGGATATTTTTTTCTCTGTGTCTCCCAGACTGCTTTCTCCCCAGAGCTGTGGAGAGGGCAGCACACAGCCCATACCCATCAGTGTGCACTGAGCAGGACAGGGCCCATGGCAGCATCCCCATGGCTGCAAGCAAACTGATGTGACAACACAGAGGTGAGAAATCAAATATGTATCAATGTCAGTTTGTTCTGTTTAGGAAAAAAAAAAAAAAGGGGGGGGAATTTTCAGGTTGCTGTGAGGATTTCACTCTGGTTTTCCACACCTGAATACTGAGAAATAGGTTTCTAGATCTCATTTGATTGTCTAATAAACTACTGCATTCCAATACCTCTTACCCTTGGGAAAAGAGAGGTAGGTTCTGGGAGTAAGTGTGCTGCTTTAAAGCAGCCAGCAGCCAGTGCCTTTCCCATCATTGTCCAGAAGTGCCACAGGCAGCACAACATGCCTTTTGCTTCAGTGCTGCTGGCTGGCTGCAGCTTCAGTGCTGCAGTTCCAGCTGCTCCTGCTCTGCTCCTCTGGAAGGCAGAAGGAAACATTGCTCTCCAAGGAATGGCTTGACCTGTGTTAGGAAAAGATCTTGAGGTCTCTTGTGTGCTTAAAGGCAGCTGCTTTAACATTCAAGAGGTGTTTTCAAAATACTGACATAAGTGGAAAATAAAAGCCTTCTGGAAAGCAGAGCGCCTTGCTACGGAGAGCACCATGTGCTTGCATGCAGCAGTGACCTGGGACAGTTACCACTCCAGGGTGTAAAGAGTTTAGCTCAACAGAAACATTCCTCATGTCATAAAAAAAGCCAGCTCACTCTCTGTTGTACCTATTTAGGTTATATTTTCTGGATGCATGTCTTTGCTTACCAACACTGGGGTTTTTGTGCCATCTTCTTGCCCAATCACTCATCTTTGTGAGCTCCTACTATGATGCCTCATATTCAAATTCAGAAAGTACTTGGCATCACTCCACTCCTTCTCAGATTTCATCCACCTCCTTTTGCAGAGGATATTAAGCAATGCAAGTCTTTTAATTAAGTTAATTCTGGCTTTAAATGCTGATGCTGAAACATGGTCTTGTGAGTAATTAATTGTTTCATGCAATGACTTTTCCCTTTGACTGAAGTGATCCAAATCTCTCATCACTTTGATTTTATTTATGCCCCTTTTTTGGACATTCAGTCCTGCATCCATTCATTGAGACTGGGATTTGTTTCCCTTACATCCATTTTATTAGACCATACAGTCTATTTTACTCCCTTTCAAGAAAACATTATTTCAAAATATTAATGAAAGATCCAGTATTTAGAAAAATCTACTATTTCTACTAGGTAACAGCTACTTTTGCTGTTACTTTGGTAAACACTGAGTTTTCCTGTGCAACAAACTCAGTGCTTATGCTTCTACAGTACTTCTGAAAGACCATATTAAGGTTCAGCTCTCATATTCATTTTTGAATGTTTTTCCAAATTGTTAACCTTGCTATTATAAAATTTAATCACCAATCAATTCTATCTTTTAATTAAACCAGCACAAATAGGTAGCTGGCAGGTGATCACAGCGAGAAGGCAAATGACATAAAAAACCCTGATAGACTGGGCTAAAGGGCTTTTTGTCTGCAACACAAATGCTTGTTTAAAAGATGTTCCATTTGAGTACAAGCTAATATAAAATCATGAATAAATATGTGAGATGATAGATAGAAATAAAAAGTTTCATAAAGGCATTTCAGCCTGTACTCTCAATGGGGATATTTCTGCAGCTCTTTGACTTCTGATGCTTTTACTGGAGTTGACTCCCTCCCAGTTGTCTGAATGAGCTTTCTGACAGCAGATGGCATCTTCCCCAAAACCAGAAATCAAAAGGGGATTGCTATAGGGGGAAACAAGGTGGAAAGCTCATTGCCCTGCTCTGCCAGTCTGCTGCTGTTGACAAGGTCACATCGTGGATCAGTGACAAAATTTGGCCATGAGGACTCTCTCTGCTCACACAGGCTGGTGAAGCACAGTGCTTTAGTGGAGCACTTACAGCTCAAAAGAGCCTGGATGCTTTTAAAATAATATTTTAAATAATAGGGTTGATGCTTTAATGGCTCACCAGCAGAACAGTCAGTTGCTTTGCACCCACTGCACAACCTCACTGCCCACACAACTCTGCCATGAAGAGGTCAGCATTCAGCTGCCTCCAGCCAAAATCTCTGGCAAAATATATACATTACAGTTATCTAATATACATTAGATATCACTTAAAACTCCACCTAAAGCTGAGGAGTTCTGAGCTTTTTGATATGCTCAGGTCTTGGCTTTGTCCTTTACTTACTTTAGAGGTGTGGCTCATGAGCTGCAAGCTGAACCACAATACCTGTATTTGTCCATTATCCAAATCCAAAGAGAAGAGCTTTTGTCTAAAGAAAGCTCAAAGGTCATTAAAGTGTATATCTATATAAAGAGGTTTATAGTTTACATCTATATAAAGAGATTGAAGCTTTGCTTCCAGTCAGATGGAGGGCTAACATAATTTCCTGCAGCAGCATTAAGCTCTTCTGGCCACAGCAGAAGTGTGACTAGAGCTTGCTCTGCTTTATTGACAGGATCTTTTTGGATTTGAGCTGTGAGTCTGTCCTCTAAGCCAGAAGAGGTTAAGTGAATATCACTTATTTTCTTAATGTGATTTCAGCATAGCTAGCATGCAGGGATTAAATGACTTCTATTGAACTCTGATATCTTCATTTGTTCCATAACAACCATAATAGAACTACTTGTTTTCTCCCTTCTTACTGTTATGTAGGAAGAGTGGGTCTGGGATTTGGTTTTTTTCTAAAAACCCTCTTTTTGCTTTGTCTTTGCAGCTGGGGCAGCAGCAGAGCAGCAGTAGCACCTGTGCACTCCTTGCATAACCCCACCAGAAGTAGTTCAGAGAGTTAATGGTAATGAATGGATGTAAACAGAAACCAAAAGAACAAACTAGGTCATTATACCCTCCTAATCTAATGCTTGTTGGTATTTCTGCATCCTCAAAATGAAATATTCTATTTTTCCTTGTTTTTTCACAGTCAATCAACTGAGATTTCCTGTGAATAGTTGAGTAGAGGTCTTGTCTCTAGCCTTTTCCTTACAGCCATGAAGATTTTGGCACTAGGGTCACTGATCTCAGCTAACAGTGATACATAGGTGAAATTTTATGAAATTAATGAGATATACAAAAGTTTGCACTTGGTAAATTGCTTCAGAGTCCAAGAACTGTAATTTGTGTGTGTGTATATATGAAAAGTATTAACTGTGAAAGTTTAACAGATAAAAGACAGTTAATTAGTGCTATTACAGAATCATGTGGGACCTTTGTTATGCCAAGTGTCTGGAGTCAAACATTAAGAGACTGCTCTCCAAGGAGAAAGATTTTAAGTGTTGGAGTCCTGAGAGCCCTAATTGGCTTTGATGGTCCTGACCAGCCTCACCTGGGCTCCTGCCCACAGGAGACCATTTAAGCCCAGTCCCAGAGGCTTCTCCCTGTCCTGTGTTTCTGGAATGCTGGTCTCCAGCTCAGTCAGCCATGCCTGTGTTCAGCCCTGGGGCTTGGGCCCCCACCTGTGAACTGCCTTCCTGGCCCTGACCCTTCCTCAGGTAACACCTGATGGTCTGGGATCTTGCCTGACCCCCAGTTGCCACCCTGAGGCCTGTCCTGCTTGCTATGCTTGGCTCCAAGGAATTGCAGCAGGCCTGGGAGGGCAGGTGTGGTTTAGGGAGCCATCAGCCTGCACTAACTGTGGCTGTACTCCTGCCATTGAGATAAGATCATACTGATTGAAATGTAGTTTAAATGAGAGCTGTAGTAAATTACAATGCTGCCAGCTGATATGAAAAATCTGAAAGCTGGGAATGCTTTAAGCAGCAATGTAGTGGTCAAAAGAGCTACTTCTATTGGCTTGAGGGAATGTTCACTTTTGACTTCAATGGGTTGATTCTGTCCCTCCATTTAGCCACAATAAATCTCCAAGGTCAGGAAGGTACAGAGAGTTGGCACCATGTAGCATGTTTGTATAGCTTTCAGCAGCAACTGGAACCATTCTCTTGGCTGAGATGCAAAACAGGTTTATTGTAATGGCAGTCCTACCTCTTTGTCTGGATTTGGGCTGCCAGATAGTGCTGACCCGTGTGCTGCCCCTCTGGTAAATAAATCCTCTGCCCATCCTGAGCTGCCTGCTGCCTCCAGCCCCTGGGCAGAAGCCCACAATCATCTATATGAGCTGACCATTGGGGAGTATGAGGAGCAGCTAGAGGGGCTCAGCCTGGAGAAGAGGCATCTCAGAGGGGACTTTTTTCTCTCTCCAAATCCCAAAAGGGACCCTGGAGCCAGGTGGGGTTGGCCTTTTCTCCCACAGAACAAGTAGCGGGACAAGAGGAAATGGCCTCAAGTTTTACCAGGGGAGGCTTAGATTGGATATTAGGAAACATTTCTTCAGACACTGGCAGAAGCTGCCCAGGGCAGTGGTGGAGCCACCATCCCTGGAGGGATTTGAAAGGTGTAGCTGTGGCACATGTTGAGTGCGTGGCTTAGTGGTGGGCTTGATTATCTCAAAAGCACTTACTAACTTAAAGGGTTCTATTAGTCTGGTGCAGAAAGGACTAAATTATCTTCTCTTCCACAGGTAGGAAAAGATAAAATGGCAGAAGAGGAGGCTGGTGATGAAGCAGAAGACAAGGAAGGAACAACTGCAACTTCTAGGGTAACACATTAATCGCTGTTGTAATCTCTAATGTTGGCAGTAATGTGGAACACAATCGGGAATCCCTCAGAACCGCCAGTGATTTAATGGGGTAAAGAACGGGTGTGTTAATAAATAATGATAATTACTGAGCTGCCGCTGTCCGTGGTGCTGGAGGTGTCGCCTGAGCCCCCGGGGACCGGCCGCTCCCCCGCCGCGATCGTCTCATTTATCTGCTCCTTGAAAAGACCCGAGCAGGTGCACACCCGGTGGGAAGGGCATCGAGCTTCCTGTGTGCTGTCAGGATTGGGAGCGCTCGGAACACCTGAGAAAAAAGTGAAAGATGCCTGCAGGGCTAGACAGAAAAATTAATTATTCTTCCTCAGGCATGTTTTTGCATCCCAGGTCTAAAAGTACTATCTTAATGTTCATAAAGTGTACTGAAAAAATACCTTAACTCTCCCCACATATATTTGCTATATATATTTGTCCTAAATTTGTCAGCTGCAATTTTACAAAATTAAAGCTGAGAAACTAATCCAGCTGAGATCCTCAGCCAGCCACTTTAAAGTCTCTTTCTTCCAGAATGTCATCATACAGTAAAACAAATACCTCAGTGGCAGGAAAATTCATGATGGGAGAGTTCACACCCTTCTAGCTCTGGGGAAATCCAACCATGAGATGGGAAACCACAGACCTTGCAAGTTTCACTGTTACCAAAAAGAGTTTCTTCTAAATTGCTGACTTGCCAAAACCTTTTCATGCTCTTAGACTTGATAAATTGGATAACTGTAGCAGATATAGAATTGGCTGGATAGTCACACTCAAAGAGTTTTGGTAACAATGGTAACTGGTTGGCCAGTCACCTCTGGGTTGAACTGAAATCCAAAGAAAGGATAAAGGAGAAGACTCAAGGTGTAAATACAACCTTCAAAGCAAGGTAAATTTAAAAAAAACCCAAAACACAAGAACAGAAAGCAAGGAGCTTTCAATATTAACAAAGGGAAGGGGAGATTCTGCTCACAATCAAACAGGCAGAGATACTTTGGAGATGAGTGTGTTGTGGTTTGATATGAGACAAGCTCACTTGGCAATACAAAGCTCCAAAGAAACACTGAGAAATGATGGAAACAATTCAAACATCTTTGTGATCAACACAAAAGGAAAGCTGAAATAGCATCCTGAATAGGTATGATCTTTACTTAGCAGATCCTTGCATTGATTCCACCAATACATGCTGAGTTTCAAAAGGAAAGAATGATATTTCAAACATCATAATTCTGCAATGAAACAATAAAGAGAAGACAAGGTTATAATCATAAGAAACCAGAAGGGTAGACAGCACTGCTACTGGAATGTGAGGGAGTGCTGAGTCACTCTGCATTAGGTGCTGCCATAGTAACTATTTACCAGCTGGTTGGGAATGAGGACTGACTGAAAAATTTGAAATAAAAATCATGTAAATCCCAGCTTGAAATATATTTCATCTGCTTTTCAAAATATTTAACAAAATTGAATACTTCTGAAGGTTTTTTATATTAGTGTTACTTGGGGCAAGCAGATGATATTGGACAACTGAATAGACATATAAATGTATTCAAGCAAGAAATGAACTGATTTCTTCCAAGCTAGGCTAATGTTACTGTATCTGATTGTGAGAGCAAGTAGGAACTGCTTTGTGTTCATGGGGAGGTGACAGAGTGCCTGTTCTCTGTAACCCAGCCTAGGCTGTGATGCAAACAGAAGAGATGAGAGTTCTGGTAGTAACAGCTTCTGGGGTGGATTGGAAAACTTAACACACTTCAGAGAGGTGTAAGCTCAGATTCCTTGGCCAGCTTTTTCCTGATGTCGCCCTCTGCTCTTTAGGAAGGTCACTGCTGGTGGTGGCTTTAATATCGTGGTGGCTGAAGGTCCCCTGCAGGAGAGAGAGCTCTGATGTGGTAGTGGTTTGGGGCACTTCTGTGAATCATAAGATTCTGGGTGGTTTCCTAGCATGGAAAATTTCAGCATCATTATGACAGGTGTCTGTCACCGTGACACCTCCAAAGGCAGAACATCCATTACTATTATACCAGTAAGTGAAAGCATTTAAACTGCTCTTGAGGTGTGGACCATTTCAGAAAAGTGTAGGTGGGCCTTTTGATAATCAGTCTAGCCAAGCTTGCCTTGGACTGTAGTTACAAAGTAGGAAGCTAGCAAAGGTTTTAAAGTCAAGAATTAGAGAAAGGTTTATGAGAACTCTGCAGAGAGGCAGGAAGTTTGTGGTGAAACGCAGGAAGCCACTTGCCTTTTTTTAATCTGTGTAGAGCTTGGAGGAGCTGCTGCAGGAGATGCTGAGGTCAGGAAAGCTCTGCTTTGCAGAGCAAAGGCAGACACCTTGTGGCTCCCCGAAGCAAGGGCACGGGGGTCCAGGTGGGATTTGTTGTGCCGATGATCTTCGCTCCTATGGTAGATGAACAAAAGGTATTTCCAGGACTCATTGTGCAACTGCATGCACAGATCTGTTTGCATAAATCTTAGTGAAGTTTTGGGAGCTGGAACTCTTCAGCCAGTTTCCTCTGATCCCTCAACTTCCCTAAGGAAGTATTATTTAAAAATACTCATCTCCTCAAAGGTCAAGACATCCTGAATCACAGAACATTTTGGGTTGGAAGGGACCTTTAAAGGTCATCTAGTACAACTCTTCTGCTGTGAGCAGGGACATCTTCAACTAGATCACTGCTCAGAGTCCTGTCCCACCTGGCCTTGAACATTTCTAGGACAATTTGTTTTGTTGTATCAATTAGCTTCAGTATTGCGATTTCCAGCTAACAGATTTCAGGAGTCCAGAAGCAAGGCTCAGCTAATGACACTGGTGGTTCAGGGAGAATCAGGGCTTGCTTAGACACAGGAAGTGTATGATCCAGGTAGTCTGCAGAAGATGAGCCTGCAATGCTAACAGCCTTGCAACACAAAATTTGCCACAGAGAGGCAGGTAAAAATTGGCATAGAAACTGGTTTTCGTTCTCAAGAAAGAGAGGGCTGTAGGAATAGGCTACAAATGTTCTTAAGTAAATTAGATTGTGCAGTATTTAATTTATCTCACTCTTAAGCAAAATAGATGACAGTAGAAATGATTTTGCCAAGTCCTATTTTATAGCTGTTATATTTGATTTTATGGCACTTGAAGGTGTAGCTGAAGTCCCAATTGCTTTAGAGGCATTTACTATGAGAATTGCAGTCTGAGGAAGCAGATAAGTTCTCTTTGGTTTCCAGCTCACTTGTTAGAGTGTTTGATGATGGTTTTCTGCCTTGAGACTGTGAGTCTTGAAAGACAAAGAGCCCTTGACTAAAAGAGACATGACCATTTTATAGCTTTCAGGAGTGGGCAGTGATGACTAATACAAATTACATCAGGTTTAATCAGCTGCTGGGTTTCTGTACGCAGGAATTTTTTCAGGTTCTTCTCATTGAATTAGAAGGAAACCACATGGTGAAAAAATTTTTGCCATGGAATAGAAATTCTTCATTTTTCATATGCTTCATTTTCACCTTTGAGAAAACCAAAAGCTTTTATCTGCAAAGGAAATGTGTGCCTTTCACAGCTGTAATTACGCCTGAACTAGTGCTAACTCCTGATACAAGCAGGGAATTTTATTGGTGTATCTTGGCCCATGCTCCCGAAGAGTTAAACGGCTGCATATCACGTCTCGGAACAGGCAGTTCTGCCTGCTGTGCAGACCTGCCATGTTAGTGACTCAAGCGGCTGAATAAAAAGACAGCGTCTCTTCTACCCTTTGGCACTCCCATCCTGTTCACTCCGCTGGCACCCTGATTCCCAGAGAGCAAGACGTGTTCTCACCACCGGTGCAGCCCTTTTAACACCTTCTTCTGCAAAGCCCTTCGTGTACCATGGAGCTGGGACATCAGGTTTTTTACAACTAGTTTGTTCAGGGAAGGGTCAAGAACACAAATCTGCTCTTCTCTCCTCTCTTCATGTATTTAGTATCACACACAGATTGCCTCCTTTTATTTTTTCGTTTAAGTAGCCACAAGCTGTATGATGATGAGATGTCCAGAGGCAATGCCGAGCTCTCTCTGCTGACGAAGCTGGGTGTGTTTCAGCATCTCTGATGGTCTTTAATACCGCTGCTGTGCAGGTCACGATTTTATCGGCCAAAGGTGAAAATAAAGCTATAGAGGAGTAAGTTTCTCCCCGTCGCTCCCCCCACCGCCGCTCATGGATCCGAGGGGGCAGGGATGTTCTGACGAGCATCCGCGCACCGCCGACAGCATAGCCCCTTTTAGGAGGGATCTGGAGGGCTCGGAGGATGGGGAGAGGAGGAGGGCTGCTAAAAACACCGCCCTCCGCCGGGGGAGCGGCGGGGAGTGTGCGGGGCGCGGCGGATCGGGCCGGCGGGGTGCGCAGTGCGCGCCGCAGTGCGCGGAGCGGGGCGCAGGGGCCGCGCCGCAGGGATGCTCGCCCCGCTCCTGGGCTCCGCGGGCTCCGGCTGGCTGCTGCTGGGTGAGTGCTCCCCCGACCCGCCTCGGCAGCGGGGCTTCGTCCTTCTCCCCGCCCCTCTCCTTGGTTCCCGGCTCCTTTCTCCGCAGCGGGTGGGGACCCGCTCCCCGCCTTGGCACGGCGGTACTGGCCCCAACCCTCCGAAGCGGCCTCTGGGCCCGCGGTCCGGCTCCCCATGGCCCTCCCTGCTCGGGGATAAAGGGTGTTCCAAGCTCATTAAAGGGAAGAGGCAGGCGGGAGCGGCGCTCCGCATGGGGATGGCGTGATACTCGGCGCGGTGCGTGCGGCGGAGCGCCGGCACCGCGAGCCGCTGTGGCGGGGGTGCAGAGAGCTCAGCGGGATGCATTACATAATATCTCTCAAAGAGTCCTGCTGGTTTGCTCCACCGGTCCATCCCTGGTAAATCTGTTGTTGCGCTTTGTCTGTAGTGGGTATGTGAAATAGGGTGGCGTGCTTGGAGGGGTGCGCGCGTGTAAAGAGCTGCTGGGCAGAGGGTGATGCTGGATCCCATTGTTTTGTGGGCAGGCAGTGACGATTCCAAGTGGGTCTGCGTTAGGAAATTCTTGCAAGTCTGAAACGGGAGGATTTCTGTAAGGTATTTAAAGGCTCATCTTGAATTGATCTGCTGTGCTGATTTGAAACTGAGTCCTTTGAATCTGTGTGAAGTGTCTTTTCTAAAGAAAGGTAATGTTCAATGTCTTGTGCTATTTCCCTCTTTATGTATCAAAGAGCTTCCTTCTAGACAGGCAGACTTCCAAGGAGAAGAAATACAACGGGAAAAATGATTTTAAAAGACAGCATCTTAGCATCATTAGGTAAATGTTCTGAGGGGAGTGTTGATAAAGGAAAATATTGTAATTATTTATGTTCATGACTACTTGCTATTTTTGATTATGAAAAAGGATGTTTTACACTGAAAAAAAAAGGGAACCTAAAATTGCTAGCTTGAATTTCACCTCTGAAAATAACCTGGTGGCTCTCATTAAAGGCAGTGGCCTTAAAGCTGCTTATATCAGCAGCTTGAATCAGCTGCTTTAGAACTGTAGCAAAACTCATGCAGGGAAATATGGCCCAGAGGGAATTACATGGGTGCAACAGAAAGGAGGACCTGACTGGGAAGTTGTGGGCAAATGTTTATTACTGTATTTTGGGCCCCAAGGCCCCAGGGACTGCTCTGAGCCACATTACTGGTTGCACCAGGCTTGTTTATGACAACAGGAGGAGAACAGAACCTGCTGGTAACAGGTCTCCTGTGCAAGCTCCTAGCCTCAGTCCTCCACATCCACCCTGAGGTATTGATTTCTGTGCTTCACATCTCAGTGTTTCTGCTGGGTCCCAGCTCCTCTCTCTTGTGCATCTGGCTATCCCAATGTGTGTGTCTGGGGCCTCGCTTTATGCTGTCCTTTGCTTTATTTTAGTGTGGACATGACTTTAGCCCAACATTTCTGCCTGCAGAATAGGTGCCCTCAGAAGACAGGTGTGCTGTTACTGTCTTTTGCAGTGGCACTGAGATGTATCCCACCACACGTCATCTCTGGGAGTTGGATCCCACCAGAGAGCCAGTGGCTCTGCCTGACCTGGCAGTGTGGCACCTGCTCAGCCCTGGAGAAGCAGCTGTTGCTCTCATGTCTGCTTTTGGCTTTCTGATGGCTCCATCCCATCAGTCACTGCTCCATGTTGCAAAGAAGTCACCATGGCTGTGCTGATTTACTGAACAAAGGTCTCCTTGGCCATTACAGCCCAGTGAAGCATTCTTCTTTAATTCAAATTAATTTCTGGTGCCATTAGAAAAGTTTTAACAAGTTGAGAACAGGTCTGTAATGTTCATCTCAATGAAATAATAGTAGAAGTCAGTGAAAGACAAAGTCAATTATTTCCTACTGTGCACTCTTGGATGGTCTGATGGATGCAGAGAGTGGTACAGTAAACAAAACACAAACCTAATGGAAAATTCCCCATGGGATTTGAACATTGCTGGTTTGGTTGAAATTGTCCAAGAATTCCCCTTACCCCTTGAATCTCTGGGATTTCCTACTTTTACTCCTCTGCTCTTTTCTTTCACGTGGCTGCAACCACGAGCCTCTTGCCTGCCCTGTCAGTCCTGCCTTACAGAAAGGAAGCCTTTGTTCTCTTGCCTCCTGGCAGCAGCTGGAGGCCAGGCAGACACCTGCATTCATGTGTGGAGGCACACGAAGGGAAATCTGCCAGCACCAGTGCATCTCCAAATATTTCTCAATTTCTCCCATGCCAGGGGCTGGGAGGTTCATCTGGGGTTACAATAGACTTGTGCAATCCCACTCCTGATCCTGGCTCTCATGCTGTGGCACAGGAGTCCTTGGTGATGCTTTGTGTACAGAGAGATGCCCAAGGCTGCTCAGCCCAGCCTGTGGAGTGCCAGGTGCTGCACCGGAGGCAAAGCCCATGGTGTTGGTTGAGGTATATTTAGTTGCTTTTATTCTCCATCCCTCTGTTACTGCTCCATTTGAACACTTGCTAGATACTATCAAAAGGAAAGAGTAGATACATTTGGATTTCCCTGCTCCCTCACAGGAGAAGACAGGACACAGCAATTTTTCTCTACTGCTCCCGACTAATCCAGACATTTATTTGATTCTTGTCTCCACAATAGAAGTATGGATATTACAATTACATTCAAGTAATAAAAATAGGAGAGAAGCTTTGAAGACAGGTGGTAAACTGAATTAATTGAATATCCTCAGAAATAGGAAAGCTGACTTGGGAATGAGCCAGAAACACAGAAATACAACATTACATCAGTAAGGGTATAATTGCCCTTTTAATGTCACCAAACACTGCAGAGCACCAGAGGGTTTTAAATGTTTCATTGTGAGTACATTTCTGAGAGCACTTTGAGAGAAATACCTTCTTCTTTCTTTATCACTGCACAGTTGCAATCAGCACCTGGATATCTTATAGGTGACTGGAGGCAAGTCTGGGTGAGATGGAAAGAGATGGTGGGTAACGTGACACAGACAGTTATCTTTTGATGGGTTCACAGGCATCCAGGGCAGCTCTTTTCCCATGGCTTTGTTCTTAACTTTGCTACATTATTTCTTCATATAGACCCAAATAAAATAACTTAATCACCCTCTTTCTGATCAGAAATCAACATGAAAGAAAAACATCCGTTAATTAATTATTTTATTTTTAAGTGCTCTGCATACGTTCTTTGGGGATGGGCCAATCCAAGTAATGAGGTTTTTTCCACCACTGCTATTTCTGTCTCTTGTGCTACTGTGCGAAGCCAAAGCCCTGCAGGTCCTTGGCACTGGGGACCCATCTGTCCCTGCTGCTGTCCCCGCAGGGCTGTGGGTGCCGGGAGCAGGGGCAGCTCGGAGGAGGGACAGTGCAGACCTCTGCTCCTGCAGCTCACTGGTCCTGTCCTCTCTGGAGAAGGTACTGGTGGTCCAAACTGCTTCATCCTCTCACCTCTTTTCCCACTGAGCAGGAGGGTTTACAGAGCTCAGGAACCCAGACACCCTCTTACCCTGTGAAACCACTCAGCTGGAGGGAAAAAAGGTCTATCAGAGAGCATGTGGTTACTAAAAAAAAAAAAAAAAAAAAAAGGCTTGAAATAGACATGTAAAATCCATTAATCCCCAGCAGGGACCCTCATGCTCCTTTCCACACTCTCCTGCATTTTGCTGTGAGCCATGATTGGCTTTCCAGGAGCTTTTCTTCCCAGATATGCTGATTCAGAGTCTTTGCAAATCCTTTTTGGAGACTTCAAGAAACCGAGTGTTGATTCCATACAGCATGATACAGAGAAATGTTTTTCTCAGCTTGGATTTATTGTACAGTGTGCCACTAGGACTTGTTGATGACAAGTCATTTGCTGTGTCAAAGCCTCCTTGCACCATAAACATTGTCACAGAGCCTCCAAGGTGACCTGAGGCTTGTGGGAAGGTGGCCGAGGAAGCAGACCAGGGGCTTTGCCTCATTCTGCTTCTTCCTACACTCTGTATATAGGTAAAATTATAAATATTTTACCATCCTGCTGGAGACTACACTGTGGAAAACATGGTAGCTGGTGGTGAGGAAGTGAGACACTGGGATGAGTGGGGATTTTTAGCCAGGAAAGAGCATCAAAGCCACAGGGGTAGTTCAGCACCTGTGAGCTGGTCCCCAGCTCCCTGCTGCAGCCACACTTCAGCACCCTTTACTCACTGCTTGGGGTTTTGCAAGCAGTGATGTAGCTGCTTCAGCTGCAGTGTGTAGTAGATACTTTAGAAAAGCGTGGCTGAAAATGCAGCCCCTTCTTGCCATGGGCCGAGTCCACAGCAAGGTTTTGGCAAGACCCCATGGAGATTCCCCCACAGCTCCCAAATTACTCCCTCAAAGTCCCCTGTCAGCCACACAGGGGGTTTTTCTGTCTTCTGTGTTGTGTGGGATATTCCACTCTCATAAACATGGAAAGAAGCTAAATCCAACCAACCTGTCCAAGTAATTTTCTTCCATGCCACAGGAAGAAAATGTTACTTGTCAAAAAGAAGTGTGTCATTCAGTGGAAATCACTGTCTCTCTAGGAAAGCCCCAGTTCAGGGAGGAAAAGTCCTTTTATTCAGACCTGTGTGCCATGGTGTTGCAAGACTGCAGCTCACGTTTCCATTTGCTCAACAAAGCGGCTTTGGTTGTGTAGATAAAATCTCAGAGACACCACATGTGAAGTGCAGTGAGGAGTTTCCACTAAGCACTACGCAGTCATGCTGCAAAATCCAATCCGTGCTGGATGACTTGACCTCTTTGAGACTAACAGGCTCCAAAGGCACCTGGGGGTTTTTAGGTGACTTTTCTCTCTGAGGTTGAGTGTGTCACTTGGCCCAGGAGCAGCAATTCCAAATGCTGGGTTATTTGGAAAAACACCCCAGCAAAGGGTTTTTTGTCCACTGTTGCCTGTGGCAGAGGTGGGTGGTTTCCTGTGTAAATCCATCTTTAGTGGCCAGATTCTAAGAGACTCTTCACCACTTTCACTGCAGAGGGGTTTGATGATGGCAAGGAGGGGAGCATCCCACACCGGGGAACAGACACTTGGCTGCTCCTCCTGGCCACCTGAGTTTGTGTTTTGACCACAGAGGAAGGACAGCCACACCAAAGCTATCAGCCAGATCAGTCACTGCAATGGGACTTTTTGCTCTGCCAGAGGAGGTTTAGGTTAGATATTAAGAAAAATTTCTTCATGAAAGGGTGGTCAGATGTTGGAACAGGTTGCCCAGGGAAGTGTTGGAGATGTCATTCCTCAAAGTGTTCAAAAACCATGTAGATGTGCTGCTTGGGGATGGAGTTTAGTGGTGGGCTTGGCAGTGCTGGATTAACCATTGGACTCGATGACCTTTGAGGGCTTTTCCAACCATAATGGTTCTATGATTTTGTAGTTTTTAAGATACAAGTTTGGGTGAAGAAGCAGAAGTGCTGAGGTGGCAGGGACCTGGTGTGTGGTGCTATGTAAGCTGATCCTTCCACAGAAGTGTGACTCTCCCTGCTGTGAACATACTATAATTTGGGAAAGTTCTAGAAACTACAAAATCTTCCAAGTTTCCTCTCAGATTTGCTTATGACTAATCCAGATCCTGCTTATTTGGATGCCAACATGATGTCCCAGCCAAGCTATTTTTTTTTCCCCAATGTTTTCACCCCAGACAATGGTACAGCCTCCTCTCTGGGACAGTTGCCCATGTGGCAGATCTCTGCCCCGTCCTGTCTTCTCCTGGGGCTGTGTCCCCTCTTCAGCCTGGCATCTTTTGCATTTGGAAAAGATGGGTTTTCCCTGCTGCTGAGGGCACGGCTAGTGCATGGATGGGTGCAGAAGGCACCACAGCTCACTTTGGGCTGCTGCTTGACCTGCTGTTGGACAGAAAATTGCACAGCCTTCACTTCCCTTCCTGGGCAAGCCACTGTGCTTGTTCATGGCCGAGAATCAAAGGGGCTGGCTGAAATGACCTTTCCTTCTCCCAGCAGCCTTTAGGAAATTGAGGCTGAGTTGCCCCCGTGCACAAGGTGGAGCAGCCCCTGAGCTGTGCCTACCCATGTGGGCCAGTGATGGTGCCCAGGGTGGGACAGGGGCTCAGGAACAGCCTCCTCAGGGAAGGGCCTGCATGTGCCTCTGCATGGTAAGGGTCAGAGCCCCGCTCCTCTGTGCCTCCAGAGCAACAAGCAACTCCTTTCCAAGGGCTATGAAATCCCTAAAATCAGCTTCAGGAGCCATACTGACATCGCTGTGACCGCTGGGGTGTCCCAGTTGCTGCTAGATGGCCCCAGCTGAAAGCTACAGCAGGGAAAGCACTGAGATGTTTGCTAAGCTGGCATTCTTTTTCTTTTTTCCCATCTCCAAGGGCAAGTATGAGCTGGTCAGTACAGGAACCAGCACTGAGTTTGCTAAACTGATTTACTTTTTTTTTCCTCTTTGAAAAATTATCTAGAAAACAGTCAATCATTCTGTTGTTAATTGAAGTGAGTTGGAGGCAATCTAAGCACTGAAATTACAGATGTGAATGATGCAGACTTGATGTCTTTTCTGGAGAAAATAGTACTTAGTTATAAGAAGTGGAGAGAATATTATTTAGTTTGTTGCAAGGTTCTTTGCAATGGTGGAGAAAAAAAGACAAATATATTAGAACTTCTTTCAAAATGTTAAATATACTTTATTTAGTATCTCCAATTGCCAAAGGTTAGGATTTTTTACTTTTTTTTTCTTTCTCTCAGGGAATTTTGTCCCATTTGGTGCCCAATGGGAGGAGGGGAGGAGGAGGAGGGAGAAGGGTGCAGCTACTGGCTACTGTCTTAGCTGAGGGGTTTTCTCTCGGGAAGGGCAGAGATACCAGGAAATTTTGGCTGGGGGGTGAGGGCTGGGCTGGGCTCCTGCACTCGGATAGGAGGGGGGATGGCTGGGCTGTGGTTGCTGTGGGAAGAATTCACCACCACCACAAAGTTCAGTCACTGAAACTGCAGGAAAAACATAACCACTCCAACAAAATTTTTAATGTTAGAGAGTCAAGGCATTACTTTATTCTGGCCAGGATGTTGTTCGGGCCAGGATGTACCACAGAAATAATCTCATCCACACACAGCCCGGGTGTGCAGAGAGAAGCATTCCGTGACACATGTTTTTGCAGGATTTCCCCCCAAACTTTATACAGTCAAACCCCATTGAGATGCACTGTTTCAAAGTTCATCGGTCTAGAGTTGAGCAGCTCCTAGGATTCAGTTTTCCATTGTATCCGAATTTCTTTGCATTAATTACATCTCCATTCTTCGATTTCTTAACCGTCCTTTCCGGACCAGATGTCGAGGGTAGATGTCCATAGATGGCCACTGATGTTCTGTAGACACCTGTCTTTCAAACCAAGATACCAATACAGTTCAGTTTTAGGTAAAACCATTCTCCATAACTCCAGGTAATCTCATTCAGAATTATCTTTTCTTCAACCAAATGTTCAAATAGCTCCTTGGAGCTGAGAGCAGCTTGTGGCTAGCCTGTGAGCGCCAGCCTGTGAAAGGTCACCCAAGTGTCCTGATGTCCCCTGAATCTTTGTTCACTGTGGGTCTCCCCTGCACACCCCACTCACGTTGGCACAGGGCAGGGACACCTGCCACTAGCCCAGGTTGCTCCAAGCCCCATCCAATGTGGCCTTGAACTCTTCCAGAGATGGGGCAGCCACAGCTTCTCTGGGCAGCCTGTGCCAGGGCCCCACCACCCTCACAGGGAACCAGGGTTTTGAGGTGCCGGGGCAGCCACCCCCAGTGACCTCCTCCCTCTGTCTCCTTGGAATACCCGAGTCCTGCTTTTTTTCTGCCTGAAAAGAGTCTTTTTGTGCTGCCACCTCCTCCAGCCCGAATCTCCCGCAGCTGAGAGGCTGCTGAGGGTGGTGTGATGCTCTGACCTGCCAACAACAATTCAGGGCTGTTTCCTTTTGGAAAAGGCATTTGCATATCCTCTATTCACTTTACTTGGTTAAATATATTTGAAAAGGCAAAAGCTCTGTGTCACTGAGACTGCAGAATGAGCTGTCTGGGGGCCTCCTCCATCTTAACCCTTTGGAACCTTGCTCCAGCATCTTGAAGGCTTAAAATATCCAGAAAAAGAGATTTTTAGGCTTTTTTTTTCCAGCAGGTATGGGGAAGGAGGCTGGAGACAAGGGAAAGCCCTGACAGAAGTCAGCAAAAATGTACCATATACATTTGAACTGAAAATTCACTTATGTGCAGCCACAGACTGACTTGCAGAGAGTTTGCAAAATTTAGCACGGACAGAAATGTCTTCGGGGTGACTTGAAAGTGCCTGTAAAAACAGGAGAGCAAAAGCAAGTTACAGCAGTGTCAGGCACAGAAAGTTTCAGGGTGCTTCAGGGTGTGGGATCAGCACAGGGAACTTTCTAGAAACAAAAATAGAAATAACCTAATTGCTGAGCTAGTTAACAAAATAAATAAAAAACCCTGAAGCAACAACAAAGATCCTGCAACATAAACCGTGTGTATAAAAATTATTCAAACAATGTAACTGCTTGTTATTAGTGTCAGGATAAAAAAAAAGGTTTCAGCAAAGTATTCAATTTGGAATATTTAAGGACATCTCAAATCACAGCCCAGCCACAGATTTCTCAAAAACCCTCCATGAGATGATGCCAAATTCCCCCTTTTCCCTCATTTTCTAGCACAGTGCCAGCCCTGCTGCCAGGGGAACTGGAGCTGGGTGTGGGATGTGGTTGGGGTCTCTGGCTGGTGGGTGCCAGCCCTGCTGACATTCCAGGGTGCAGGAGAGACCCCTTGGCCAGGGCCAGGACACGGCCCCTGCACCTCCCTGTGTGCTGCACCTACCACGCTCAGCTGCAGTGTGGAGACTGGGCTTCTGGATGCCTGTGAAGTGTTTTGAGGATGACAGCTGGGAAGAGATGCATAAGCAATAAATTCATCATCCTGGGTTTATTTTTGTTACCTTGCCATCAGTTGGCATCCCTGTGGTGTAAGGAAATTGAGGGCTAGAGGGAGAGGAGGTAGAAACACTTGCCCAGTAACATAATATTAATGTTCCTAATTATTGAATTAATCCTCTGTTTGTGCTGTATGCTTCCTTCCTGCTGCTCTTTGGAAGTGGTCAAAAGTATAGGCTGTATAAACAGAAAAGCAGACCAGAAGATATAGGAAAGAAAAGGAGACCACTAAAAAGACACACAAGGCAGCAAATGTTCCCTTTTTTACACATTATTTGAATTAGTGGCTGTTTTTTATTTCTACTTGAGGCACAATTTTCCATGGATGGGCCTTCAGGAATGTAGAGATACTGTTGGCAGATTTCTGTTCTGTAACTGAAGATATCAATCTGGTTTATGGGAATGTATTGAAAACCATAGCAGCAGCTGGGGTTTTTTTTTGAGTTATCCTCAGAATTTCGAAGGGCCAAGTGGAACTCTCCCGTCGAGCAATGGAAGCTCCCAGGCTATCTCAGCTCTGTGTGGTTTCCTGGTGGTACAGCCTCATTTAGCTGCTCTGATGACTCTGCACAGAGTCATAGATTAGTTTGTGTTGGAAAGCACCTTTCGAGTTCATCTAATTTAACCCCCCTACAATAAGCAGACACCTTCAACTAGACCAGGTTTTACCAAGCCCTGTCCAGCCTCACCTTGAATGTTTTCAGGGCTGAGGCATCCACAGCTGCTCTGGGCAACCAGTGTGTCACGACCTTCCTTATAAAAAAATCACTCCTTATATCGAGTCTGAATTGACCACCTTTTAGTTTAGAACCATTACACCATGTCCTATCCTGTATTCTCCTGGCTATAAGCAGCAATGTTTAAAATTCAACCTTAATCTGCGTTTCTCATTAATTTTGATAAAGTATAAAAACATAGAGAGATTCCATAGGTTCCTCTCTTTTATAGGACTCTTTAACTTTGGCTGGGAGCATTAAATGCACTGTGATTTACTGATATATCTTTTTTCTTTCCTGGATGGGTCAGGTCTCACCCAAATCCCCAGAAGTCCTTTGAAGTCTTTCCATTGATTTTACTGGTAGGTGGGTCTCACTGGGCTTTAGAGTGAGCACAAAAGGTGAAGTCTAATTTCCTTTGTATTAGTATAAACATGCCTGCTACTTAATGCTCTAAGGTGGGGGCCAGTTTGGAGCAGATTTCTACAGAAGCAGAACTCACCCACATCCTGGTTTGAAGCTTAAGAGGGTTTTGTGGCTCCTATTACCAAGGAGGGGTTCTGGATGCTCAGCATCTCCATGCTCAGCCCCACCAGCCCTCAGCTTTCTGTTCTGCAGGGCCCAGCTCACACCTCTGCAGGAGGATCTGAAAACAGACTTGAACTGTTCTCTGTGCTCACATGCCAAAAGATCTCATAGCAAATCCCTGTTCACAGAGAACTGTGTGCTTTCTCTTGGCTGTGAGTCCAAAAAATGAGGTTGTCTTCCCATACAGCCCTGTCCCCATCACTCTGCCTTGCAAATTACCTGGCAGAAAATTCTGGGGCAGGGGAAAGCTTTTATTCAGTGTATTACTTAGCGTATGCTTACATTGTTTTTCCCTTAAGGCAGGCAGCCCACATCCAGCTTCCTCTCTTTGTTCTCCCTCAAGTACCTCCAGTGGTTGTTTCAGAGAGTGAGTCCATATACGCATGTACGGGCAGTGAATGCAAGATGAGAAAGGGAATTACTGCTCAGGGTATTTACAGAGAAGGTAAAAGGCTCAGACTCTGCCATGAAACACGTTTTAATCTCACCACTTATGCTGGGGGTATATTGCCCATGGTGAGCTTCATCTTGGTGGGCAAGACCAGCCCTTACCACCAGGAGGTTGAAAGAAGAGCTTCATAGCACAGTATGTTCTTTTTAATCCAATACTCATTTGAAATCAGGATTCCCACGTCCCCTTTAGGGCATTTCATCATGAACACAGATATGCTGAGACTGTGGGCTACTGGCACTGAAGCACCCAGCCAGCCCAGGGCTGTTCACACACCTGAAATATTCTCCTGACTACAAAGATTCTGTCAAACTGGGGCTCATAAGGAACAAAGGGGCAGGAATCTGAGCTGGTGAATATTGCTGAGGTCCCATTAAGCCAGCACTGTGATGCTGATTTACACCTGCAGACCATTCAGTCTAGTACTCCCTGCCTTACCCTGGCACTTTGATGAATTAAGCCTGATTGCAGAACACTCCCTATGTGACCCAAAGGAGTGATATTTGACAATCTTTCCAGAAATCTCATTAAGTAGTCTCTTCATTCATGGGTGTTAAGTGTTCTTTGAGAATTCTCCATTACAAACTCCAATATCACAAGTAAAATTTAGGACAGGTCAGACAGAAACTTTATTAACTATGGTAATAGTGAGTCTTCAGACAGCTTCTCACCCTCTGCTCCCCCCTTTTCTGCCAAGAGGTTGTGGAGATCCAGCCAGGAAAAAAAAGGAGTTGAGGAAAACAATAATTTCAGTGTTAATAATGCCAGATATTCAGCCTCTGGAAGGGAGGACCCCTCAAATGCCTTCCTAATAGCCAGAGTCCCAAGCAGGAATTGAACAATAAAAAATGAACAGTAAATAACGTGATGATATGGAGCAAGGGCTCCCGGGGGCCCAGGGGTGGCACACCCCTGTTATCTTTGCTCAGGAGTGGGGAGTTGGAAGCTATCAGACACTGTTGGTTTTTAGTTGAAAGGAATGTTCTTGTAGTTAAGAGAGTATCTCAGCCAGATGTCTCAAATGTAAATGTTAATAATTTGCCATGACAAATGAACTTCGAAGTTCTAGTCTTGTTATTTTGAGTGTAAATTAACAAAACCTGGTTTGGGCTGAAATACCAGGGTGTTGGGTTTTTTCTTGTAATATATATAGTAGTATATGGATGATGTTGGCAATAGTTACTCTCTTACTATTTTATTGATTCATGGGATTTGTAGTTATTCTCCTCAATCATCACAGAACGTTTTGGGTTGGAAGGGTCCTTTAAGGTCATCCAATCCCTCTGCCATGGGCAGGGACACCTTCCACTATCCCAGGTTGCTCCAAGCCCCCTCCCACCTGGCCTTCGACATCCAGGGGTGGGGCATCCCCAGCTTCTCAGGACAGCCTGTGCCAGGGCCTCGCCACCCTCACAGGGAAGCATTTCTTCACAATATCTAATGAAACCCTGCTCACTGTCAGTGCGAAGCCATTACCCTTTGTCCTGTCACCATCTGCCCATTTAAATGTCCGCCCGTATCCGACCTATGAAGTTTCAAGCTCAGCAGACCTGAACTGGTGGCACAGACTTTCTCAGTGTCAGAAACTTTCTTTTATGATGACTTTTCCCAAAGGAAAAAAAAAAAAAAAAAAAAAAAAAAAAAAAAAAAAAAAAGATTTTGTCTAAAAGAAGATGCAANAAGCCGTTTCTAATTTTAAACTGCGCATTTGCAGGAAGGTTTTACAGTTTTACACCCAAAAGCCTTGCTTCGAGCCTGTAAATCCTCCAGTATGACAGAGATGTGCGAAAATACTGCAATATTCAGGAGCGGAGAGGGTGGGTTTTTCGTCTCTGGAAGGCGGCTCCCATCGCCGGGATGTGGAACCTCAAGGGTTACAGCGGGCATCGCTGCTGCTGCTGCGCTAATACAGCCTAAGCCGATATTAGCCAAGCTTAACTTCTTTCAGCCGTTTGCAGATGGGAGGGGGAGGGACGCCCTGGAGTCAGCAGTTCTGTGCGGGGACCGGGAGGGCAGAGCCCCGGCCATGAGCTGACCGGGCACCAGAGGGACCGCGGGGCCGGCGGATGGTGAGTCCCGGCGGGGCTTTCATTATTACTCGCGCAGCGCCAGTGAGGAGCCGGGGGGGCCCGAGCGGGATCCAGGAGCGGCGCCCGGGCAAGGCTCGGGTGGGTCTGGGAGGACCCGGGAGGCTCCAGACCGGACCCCCATCCCAGGGGCCTCCGGGCGGGTCCCGGGGCCCCGCAGGCTGCGGCGGAGCCGGGCTCCGGGATGCCGAGCAGAGCGAAGTCGCAAAAAGCAGGGCGGCGGGAGAGCTGCGGCGCAGAGGGACCCCAGTGCTGCTGGCGGTGGGTGGGCTCGTTTCGCGGGGGACGGTGCAGGAGAGCTTTTGGGGGGTCCCTGGCACGTGGCCTTGGCAGTGTCCCTTTGTTGTGCGTGTTTCCAACAGCCTTAGTGGGAGGAAAAGCTCCTGCCCGGCTCTGGCTGGAGTTCGCAGCGCTGGAGGCAGCGGCCGCGTAGGTCCCGCGTGGGCTGCGGGGTGACAGCCCTGGGGGCCGGAGACCTCCCCGGCACCCCTGGGATCAGCGGTGAGGGCAGCTCTGCCTGCACCCAGTCAGGCGTGGGGGCAAGTTCACTGGGATGCAGAGATGGAGCCTGGTGTCTGAGGCTTCCCTGGAGCACTCTGCCCCTCTTAGTTCATTGCCCCAAACTCTTGACCCTGCATATCGGGGCTTGTTTCCCGCAGCAGGAGCTCTGTGGAGCCTGGCACACCTGTTTAGCTGTGGTTGACCTCGAAGCCTGTGTTGAGTTTTGGGCCCCTCACTCAAGAAAGACACTGAGGTGCTGGAGTGTGTCTAGAGAAGGGCAGCAGAGCTGAGGAAGAGTGTGGAGCACAAGCCAGAAAAGGAGCAGCGGGGCAAGCTCCACCTGGAGAAAAGGAGGTTCAGAAGGGACCTTATCACACTACAAAGGAGCTTGAAGCTAGGTGGGGAGGTTGGTCTCCTCCCAAGTAGCAAATGAAGGAACAAGATTAAGTGACCTCAAGGTGTGCCAGGGGAAGTTTAAGTTGGATATTAAGGACAATTTCTTCACCAAAATAATTTTTCAGCTCTGGAAGAGGCTGCCTGGGAGAATGGTGGAGTCGCTGTCTGTGGAGGGATTTAACAAGCGTGTAGATATGGCACTTTGGGACATGGTTTAGTGGCAAGCCTGGCAGTGCTGGGGCAATGGTTAGTGTTGATAAACTTAAAGGGCTTTTCCAACCTAAATGTCTCTGGGATTCTGTGACATCCTGCTGGTTTCTGGGCTTTCTGTATCTCAACTTTCAGGCACCCAGACTTCAGTGTAGGCTCTGTGCAATGTGTGTCTCTGCCTGAGGCATCTCCCGGAGCCGGTGACAAAACTTGCCTTTGCCAAAGCTATGCAGCAGTGGTAGGTTGTGAGCATTCAGTGTACTGTGTGATGTTGTTCCTAATTCTCTGCTGTGCTTTCACACCTTCCTCAAGCACAGAACCATGAGCATGCTCCATCCACATGGGGAGAGCCTGCTGCTGTGTTGGGTGTGAGAGCTCATGGGGGTGCCCTTGGTGTTAGGGACAGAACATGAAAACCTTATCTGTAGCCATGAAATCCCCTATCTGGACATAGTGTGGTTTCTTGCTTGCTGTGTTGTGTGTGTGCCTGTTGCTGGTGCATCCCATCCTTTGGCATGCTAGGGACAGAGCAGGCTGGGAATGTGCAGAGAATGGGAGGACGATGCTTTCAGTAGTTTCAGAGGGCCTCCTGGAAAGTGGAGGGTCCCTGCCTGCTCCTGGAGGTGTACCATGTGGTCAGGCATGGCCCTGGGTACAGCTGCCGGGGTGGCTGTGTGCACGGTGGGGCCTCCTGGGAAAACCTGCACGTGGGCAGTGAGAGTGTCCCTAACGCCGTGACCCTTTCTGCAGAAATCACTCCGGTTTTACAGATATCGTGCAAGAGAGAAACATCAAGTTGTGTTCCTTTAAAAGCACGGTGATACTTTCGAGCACAGAAGAGATTATTTTGAGAAGCTCTGGCTCTTTGCAAGCAGCGTGTTTCAGTTCTGACTGGAGGCTACTGGCACAGGGCCCAGGCAGGCAGAGGGCACGGCAGGAGCCGGCAGGTCTGTGCAGCGGGCAAGGCTGCTGCATCACGCTGCTCCTGCCCCAACTGCTGTCCCTGCTGCTGTCCCCCACCTGCAGTGGGAGGGGGGAGTTGCTTTCCTTTGGGTTTTTGGCACACGGCCTGCCTCTTTATTTTCTTGCCCCTTACTGCACTGCGAGGTTGCCAAATAAGCCTTGAACAACTTTCAAAGCTGCCTTCAGTTTCTGGTTTGTTTTGGGATAAAACCTGGAGTGGATTCAGGCAGTCACATTCTGTGTGCACAGGGTCTGGATAAAACTCTGCTCTCTCCATGTGTACTTAACCTTTGGTGTCCCCTCACTCCTTCCCATCTGTGCAGACGGGCCTTTAGAAAAACACTACAACTACAGGGCCAGGTTGGATGGAGCCCTGAGCAATCTGACCTAGTGAAGGGCATCTCTGCCCATTGTGTGGGGGATGGCTGGATGATCTTCAGTGTCTCTTCCAACCCAATTGTGATTCCATGAACTTGCAGGGCACTTTCTTGGTAATTAACTTCCTCTAATTATGGTCAGCTTTCTCTAAGAGAGGGATACAACTGTATTTGTTATACTTAGTGACACTACTGTTACTTTTTTGTCAGCTTCCATTTTTGATGTCATTTTCTCGTTTCAGTTTCCAGTGTGACAGTTGTAATACTGTCTTTATGGGCACGTGTTTGACACAGAGCTGGCAGAGCCTTTCAGTCCTCTCCTTTTTCATATGGCTTTGCTTTAATTGCAGTGGCAGGTCAGTAAGTATTGGAACTCTTCAAGCTGTAGGATTGGCATAAAGAGAATTGCTCCTTATAATAATAAAGGCAGTGTTTAGCTATGATATGGCCTAAACTGTGAGGTCTGTCTCTACATCTGCAGCAGAAGATGAAAATCTGTGGTGTGATAATGCACAGGCAGCCTCCTGCAGACAGTAACAGGCCAAATTTCCAGGATCTTCATGGCTGGAGGCAATGCCAGCTGCAGTCTGGCCTGCTTAGCCCTGCTGTGAACACTTGCTGTGCAACTGTTGATATTGCAGAAGGCAACACAAAATTGAAGTTTGACCAAGTAAGTGTTTTGGTCCAGTCTGAGCTGTCAGAGAGACAATGCAGGCTAACACCTGGCTTGGAAGTGGTATTCAAAACATTCCTGTTCTTCCCTATCCTCTGCAGGACTAACTCTGGGCATGCCACTGTGTCATGTCTTAAGCATTATGGAAGATTTTCTGTTATGAGCTTGTTTAGTTTTCTGTGTCACTTCGGATAAAGCACTCCAATGCTTGCCTGAATGCAACTGGCTGGCAGGATCCTCAGAGTGTTATTCAGAAACCATTTATTCTGGTACTGCTGCCAAAAGAAACGGCAGCAATGAACCCAGAAAGGTTTGCAGCTGGATCAGTACCCCTGGACTGGTGCACAAATATTTGTGCTGGTGCCTGGGAAAGGCAGGGTGGGTGTGGGAGTGATGGAAGGGGCCATCAAGGATGGTCAGGAGGAGTCCTTGCCCTGGCAGGCCTGGAATACGGTGGGGCATCCCAGCCTGTGTGGGCTCCACCAAGCTGTGCTCCAGGCAGGGGTGGAGGTGGGGGTGTGGTGGGTCAGGGAGTCATGCAGGGAGGACATGACCCCACCCTGGCACCAGGATGCCATCTGATCATGCCAGGTGGGGATTTGCTTGCAAACTGACCACTTTTTCTGATACTATAGCAGGACAGTTATTTCTGTGCCAGCAGCCATGTGCCCCAGTGGGGGCATAAGGCGAGGGGCCCCTCATGGCCCAGTCCAGCAGTGGTGTGAGTTGGGGTCACCCATCCTACCTTGCCAGAAGCCAGCAGGAATCAGACCTGTGCAGTTTGTGCATGCAGCAGGAGAGCAGTCAGGGCCAGGGCTGTCCCTTCAACTGTCCCTGTGAAACTGTGTGACCTGAAACTGTGTGACCAGTTTCACTCAGTGACCCTCCAGATGCAGCCAAGGGCAGGGTGTGAATGGTCATGGAGAGCTGAGACCTGGCAGTGCAGGAACTTGCCTGCACGTGTGTCCCTGTCTGGCAGTGACCTGCTGTGGGGACAGCAGAGCCAGCCCTCAACAGCCAGGGCCATGCATGCTTGTGGTACCAGCTTCTTCCCTGCCCAGCATTGTACCTAAAATCTCCTTGCCTCCACACAGCCATGGGCTAGGGGCTTTGTGAGTGAGATGGCCACAGAGGGCCTGGCTGTGGCATGTTCATGTGGAGAGACTGAAAATGAGCCAGGCAGTGAGCTGAGGAGGGGAGTACATCCCACCTGGGTGCCTTGAAGGGTAAGTCCCCTTGTGGTCCCTGCACCTCTGCACTGCCCAGCACTGGCACTGCTGCAGACCCCTCAGGTTCTTAGCTGGACCAGGGCTGCTACAGACAGTACTAAGGTTTATTTAAATTCAATATTTAAAGGCAAACATCAAAACTTTCCCTGGCAACAAGCCATCCAGCTCTTTGCAAAGCATCTTCACATCTCCAGTCAGCCAAGCCAGCTGTCAGGGGTGCAGCTCCCTTCTCCCTTTCCATTCAGTGCTTCTCTTTGTACTCTGCCCCAGATAACTATTTTTATGCCATTCTTTAAGCTGTTTGTTTGCTGCCTGACACAGAGTATTCAGGAATCATATAGTATATGGGACAATCAACCATCAATGTCAGTAAAAAATAAAAAAAAACCCAAAGCCCAACCCAACAAACCTCATTCTTCACAAGAACTGAAGTTGACAATTACTTACGGGTACTTCTGGGAAGGGGGGAGCTTTGCAGGTGTTCTGTGAGCAGTGTCCAGAACGAAGCCCCAGCCCTAGCAAAAGCAGCCCCACGATGCACTGTCAGGATCCAGCCCCGTGTGACAATGCCAGCAGCACATGGCACTTCAGCATGAGCCCAGAAAACGTGCAGGGTTCAGTGCCACCTGCAAGCTTTGCCATAAGGCTGAGTGGCCAATCCTCTCCTGCTTTAGTCACCTCAATGGGATGCTCCTGGGGACTATGCTGCCTGTGAGCCAGGGAAGCCAACAGGGAGGGATCAGGCTCTGGTTTCCCCAGATGGAACTTTGCAGCCCCTGTGCTGATTTTGGCTCAGTTGTGTGAGCAGGCTCCAGAGAACTGAAGACAGCCAGAAAACCCCACAACTTTGATGGTTTGCTTTTCCTTCTGGCTGGGTTATGTTTGAGCTTGGAGGAATGGCCTGAGCTCACTTGGGGTGAGCACACAGAAGCTACACTCGCATAAAGGGAACAAGAGGAATATCATGAGGAGGATAGTGGGTGCAAAAATATCCCATGTAAGTTTTCCCATCTGAACTCCATCCTCTGCAACCACACACTGAGGTTTTTAGCCTGGTCAGTGAAACCTCGTGACTGGCTCGTGCTGGTGCTGGGAAACCTTTTAAGATGTTTCAGCAGTTAGAGGAGCTTTTTTGTTACTGTGCCTTAGGCAACTGATAGACTTCAGAGACAGCAGAGCTGTTGAGCTTTTCCCTTTTGATAGGAAACTTAAAATGCTTGCACTGGCTTCCTGATGCTTTGTTATCCAGAGGAGTGGCAGATTTGGACCAGATTCCCAGTCATGGTTTTTCCATATGTGTGAGTCATAGTGGCTTCCGAGGGCTGCTGCACTGCTCTGCTCAGGGATGCAAAGGGTATTTTTACATTGGTCCACATGTTTGAGCTGTGCTGAGTGGGTGAGGAGGTGTGGGATGGAGGATGAAGCTTTCCATGAGGATTTGGTATCAGTGGATGAAGAGGGACCTCTCTGATGCAGAGACATGAGGATGAGTTGGTGGTCTGTGCATGGCTCCGAGCAAGGGGCATTTCCAGACAGCTGGGGGCTGGATTTTGCCCTCTGAAAGATCTCAAATGTCTAAAGTAAGATCTCTGCATAGCACTGAATTATTTATTGAATAATTTCTCTAGGCAAGGGACCAATATGCTGTAGATATTTTAGATCCTTTAAATCTATTTACGTGTGATTACTGGTCTCTTTCAGGACATTGAGCTCCTTGTTAGCATTTTTCCCTTTTTAGTGGATGCTTGCAAAGATCTTGTGTTTTGCAAATACATTTCCCAGCAGTGCAGAGCAGGAGGGAGCAGAGGCCGGTGCTGCCCCTCCGGTTGCTTGGAGATTCCCATCCTTTGTCTGTGCCCTGCCTTTGGGGTTGGGGTTGTCAGGAAGGTGGATGGAAGCTGGAGGGTCAGCAAAGCCCCTGAGCCCAGTGCTGTGGTCTGCCATTAGCTCTGTCCCCAGGGACCATGGGGAAATGTGGTGCCATGGTCACACCCAGGCTGTTAATGCACCAGCTACTGACTTAGAGATTTTTAAGGAGTGAGATGTTTCTACAATAATGCTAGGGGCACATGGTTATTATGCAATTAGTACTGTTAATCATCAGTCACCCAGAGTAGGGGGAAATTCTGCTTTTTATATATATTTTATATATATGCACATGCACACATAAGCATTTACATCCACACATGCAGATATATAATGTGCACAAATACCGTGTATAAATGGAACCCCAGTACTTTAGCAGCCTTTTCTCTGAGACATTTTTTCTGTCCTGAGTGAAACTGCCTGTCTCTACTAGAAAAATAATACCCCACTGGGGCAAGTTTATATCACAGCCCCAGCTACGTGCTGATGCTGAGCTGGTCTCCTTCATCCATCCCTGTGCTCTCCCCACTCGCTCACTCAGTCACCAGAGGACACAGGAAAGCACAGCTGGCCTCCTTGCTGTGGAGTTGATTTGCCTTATTTTTCTCCCACAGATCCAAGGCTTGACCTGGATGCAAAGCCTTTTTCCACTGTGGGTAACTCTGCCTTGCAGAGTGGGAGGGAGGGCACTGGGAGCGGGTGAGTGGGGAGGCAGGGGCATGGGGACAGTCCCTGGTGGCAGTGCTGCAGCCCCATGTCTGCTCCCATGCCCCAGACCCTGAGTTCGGGGTGCACCGAGCCCCCAGAGCAGTTTGAGCTAAAGAGGCTTGGGTACTACTGAAACCCTGTTCTTTAATAGTCATGTTGGCAGAAGGCCAGTTTCACAGATTGGATGAGTCTGATTCTCAAAGGAAAGGGAGAAGGATATTCTTTGTTAGTAAAAATAGAATATAAAAGTTATGAACTGCTTTTATAACATTTCTTGAGCATGGGGTGCTTCTCCAGCATCTGCTCCCCAGAGAAGTGCCACAGCCTCACAGGCACAGTGTGCCTGTCTTCCCTTCTTTGCTATCCATTGCCTCTCACCCTCTCTTATGTTGCCTGAGCACCGGCATAATAATCCAAAAAAAGAAATTTGATCTCTAAACCAGTTCCTTTTTTTCCCCTCTTTTTTTTCCCCTTCCCAATTATAACTCATTGAGTTATAGTGGAACCATAGTCAATGAGGCCAAATGCCTTGGCTTTGAGTCCTCTGTTATTATTTCACTCTGCAAAGAATTGTGTGATCTAAGTAAAACACAGTAATTGTGGTTGTGTACTGGAGAGGCAATTATTTCGCTCAGTGGGTAAAATTAAGCACCTGTAAGAGTTCAGTTTGGTCTGGTTTTGGTTAGGTAGGGGGCATTTTTTTAATGGAAAGCACAGTTTTTATGAAAGTGCACTGTCCCAAAAATCAAAGCAGTGATACATCATGTGGAGGCTGTGGGAGATGGCTTAGGGTGATCTGTCTGAAGGTGAGAGACATGAAATGGAGAAAAGGGCTATAGTGAGATAGGTCACTTTAGAGGAGCAAAAGCAGGTAACGTTTCAGAAAGTTTTAAGTAATAGTAGCCTTGGCTTGATCAATAATCCTAGTAATTGCTGAATGCCCTGTGTGGCTGATTAACCCTTGCAGAGTACAGAGGGTCCCTGTACATGCATCCAGGTATGTGTGGTGGGTCAGGGCTGTGGGGTCACCCCTGCCCAGGCTGCTCTGGAGGGATGTAGGACGAGCAGTGAGATGTTTTGGGTCACTGTTGTGGTGATTCGTTTATACCACAATTGCAGGTGTGGGACAGAAGCTGTTAGGTGTCCTGCAAAGCTATGTGAGCCAAGGATTGCTTGTCTCCTGCTTCATTTTGGGGCTGCTTACTGTTTCAGATACTTCTGGTGTTCCTATTTTCCCCACTTCTGGTGTTCCTATTTTCCCCTTCACATTTATCACACACTTTACTCTTTCTCAAGCAGTTTGCAAGCTTGCAGACTGCCTGGCTTCCTGTCCCACAGCAGGGAGTTGTTCTGTAAGGTTTTCAGTAGCTCTCTGTAATGCCCAACAAATACATGACATTTTCTCTCTGTAATTAACACTGGCTTTGTCCTGCTGTAAAGTGTGGCATTACCATTTCCATAAATGATATAGTGTAAAAGCATTAAAACAGAATAAATTGACCAGATCTCCAACTAGTTGAAAATAGAAAGCTGACCAAGTGCCATGAGCTTTCCAAATTTTCCTGTTTAAGTAAAACAAACGAGAAAAAATCTGCAGGTTTGGATTAAACGGTGTATTGCATTTGTGGCTGAGGCACATCACAGTCTGTAGTAAGAGATCTCATTAGATCACTTGTTCCCATAAAATGTAGAGAAATGTGAGCCCAGCCTGCTGCAGAGTGGTCGGTGTCCCCCTTCCTCACTTGAGCCCAGCCCCAACCCACACTGGCTTCAGGGTGAGAACTGAAGGCTCACCCAGCTTCCCATCCTCTGTGCCTACACAGGGAAAACTTGTGGAGCTGCAGAGGAGAGGCTTACTTGGCATCACCTCACTGGTTTTAATTACAGCAGTGATTAGGAATTCAAAGCCTGTGGTGTCCCAGGAGCTCCCTGGCCAAGTTGGAGAAGGTCAGAGGTACCTGAGCTGCATTTAATGGCAGAGGCTCCTCCCAGGAGCCTACACAGAGTTTGAGGAAAAAGGAAAAGTAAGAATGATTATACTCTACAAGCAATACACAACATCCCCAAATGCCTCTGCCTGCATGGCTGTGGCAGCCTCTGTGCATGTTTTCATAAAGATGTTAATTATTGCGACAGCTTTCATTTAAATAAGCAAATGGTTTCCAGTGATGCAACCTGACTAATAGCTTTATGTGTCCCTGGGAATGCTGATGCTCCCTTTCCCTGTGGCAAATGGAAACTCTCTTGTAGTGACATAGTCATAAGTTGAGTGCCATTCATGATTTGAATCCCTATTGCAAGTCTCCCTGAGCCCTCTGTGCAGAGCACTAGGCATAGTTTCTGTTCTGCACAGGAAGGTGAGGGAGAGTGGTTCAAGTTTTGCTGGATGCTTCTTTGTGCAAATCTTCTGTGACTGACCCCATTTCAGGAAAACAACTATAAATCTCAGGGTCTGGGCTCTGCAGAACTGAACATGAGAAAAGAGTTCAAAAAGCTAGTAGTGTTTCACTGGAGTGAAATCCCTCTAAATCTGCCTGTCTCAATTGAGATGTTTTAGGTCCTGTAAATTCTGTTTCCTCAGTGAAATGAGTGAGCAGCCAGTGCCGTAGCCAAGGACACGGATCCATGGTGACTGCTGGCTGACGGGATATTCCAGCTTGCTCTGAGAGAAGTGGGGGGTCTGCGTGCTCTGAGCCATTGCATGTCACTGGTCCTGCTTTGTAGTTCCCCACTGCAAACAGTTAATTCTCTCAGACATATTGAAAAGCTGCTTATTTGGGTTTGGTTTTGTGCTATGAAGTCTAGTGTAAATAGCCTTTTTTGGGGCTTGAATAAAGGGTTGGTGATGGGACTTCACCCATTTTCCAGGATAAAATGGATCACCTGCCTCTTCCCCATCTCACTGTGAATGCAGGGGGGCAGGAGGATATGGATGCCCCAACAGGAGTTGTTCTTCCCAAGCAGGCACTGATGGAATGGTAGGAAGGATGTGATTGCATGGCCACACAGGACCAGTAAAATTTTAATTGCATTAGGCATATGCCAGTAGTCTGAGGCTGTTCCCACACTGGCTTATGTCACTGAACTCCATTGACTGAAGTTACAGAATCACTTCCAGCAGAAAAAGATGAAAACTAAATCGTACAAGAGAGCTGTTTGTTACCAAAATAAATAAATAAGTCCTGTTCTGGGGTGATTGCTATGAACACAGGCTGGTGGGTGACCTGGAGCCAAGTGTCACTGCTGGCTGCCCCAAGGCTGCTGGAGCCCAGCTCAGCCTGGACCCAGGCTGGGAAGTTCCCCTGTGCCAGGCACCCCCAGCTCTTACCATGGCTGTGCTCTCTTGGCACTTCTCCAGCACTTCTTCCTTCCTTCCTTCCTCCAAACCAGTTTTTTCCTGTCCTTCTTTGCATATTTGTTTCTCTTTTCTTTGCCATGGGAATATTTTAGAAATCTGGTGCTATGAAGTGCCATTTGGAATAAGTGGAAATGTCACTGTTTCCATGTGCCACATGCATGGGTGCTGTGCTCTGCTCGCTGGCACCCAGGGCCGTTTGCTTGTGGGGAACATGAACTGCAGCAGGCTGGTAAATCCACCTCAAGCAACAGAAATGGGGCACAAAGGTAACAGAAATGTAGAGAAGGGGTGTGGGAGCATCCTGCTGCTGATCCTGGGCCTGAGGTGACAGCAGCAGCTGCTTGCTGTGCACTCTGGAGTGCAATGCTGCCTTGTTGATGCTTTAAATTACTATTATTTATTTTCCTGATCTCATGAGAAATGTACTCCCAGAGCACGTGACCATGAGGCGCTCACCTGCTTGTCTTGACTCGTCAGAGGAGGCTGTGATCCAGGCACCCCTGACCCCTCTTTCTGTAGGTGTAGGGAGGGGGTGAGGCAGTTCTCTCTGATCATCCCAAACACACCTGGGCCCCTTTCCTGGCCACCATCCCAGGGCAGGTCGGCTGCTCTGAGCAGATCAAGTATGGACTCATCATGAATCACTTTGGGATGCAAAACCTGGGATTAACTATTGCAAAAGGCAACTTGTGTGAACTCTGCAGTGCCAAAATTGAATGTGAGCAGAAATTGCAGCCCCGACTCTCATGATCCTTCTGTTGATGCTATGACCTCTAAATGTCCATGGATGCCCTTGACCCAGACAGGTGTAAAGGCCTGGTCCTGCTTCTACCCAGGCAGTCCCTGCAGCTGAGCAGGGCAGAAGCAGGACAGAAGCATATGGCTGTAGCCAAGCATCCCCCCATGGCAGTGCTGTTCCCACAGGCACCTTCCAAGCTTTCCACTTTCAGCTTAACTGCACAGATGGATATAAAACAGCACTTACAGGCTGCTATTGAGGGAGTAATTCCCAGGATTTCAGTGTAACCAGCAAACTGGATGGCTGCTTTTGGTGGGACAGGCTGTTTCTGGGAGCAGACAGTCTTAATTGGGACTTGCTGAAATGCTTTTGCACAAATAGGCAATTCATCAGTAAATTAACAGCTCCCTTGCTAAGCTCTCTCAGTTTTTGTAGTAAAAGTATGTTTGTCAAGATGCTTTTCATAGTCTGGTGTCAAGAAATATTGAGGGGAGAAATCAGTACTCTGTCTCAGTTCATAGAATCGTTTTATCCCAGAATGGTTTGGTTTGAAAGGGACCCTAAAGCTCATCCAGTTCCAGCTGCCCTGCCATGACCAGGGACTCCTTACATTATACCAGGTTCCTCCAAGCTCCATCCAGCCTGTCCTTGAACACTTCCAGGGATGGGGCATCCACAGCTTCTCTGGGCAAGCTGTGCCAGTTCCTCACCACCCTCACAGTTCATCCTAACATCATTGCAGTCGCATAGTCAGTATTTTATCACATGTGGAGATTTCTGAAAAAATGCTCAAGTCTCAGGAGGGTGGTGGGTATTTCCCACTAACATCATGTGGATGTGATTATTGGGGGGATTCAACCATTCTTGAAGAGGCTGGTTGTGGTCCCAGAGGGTTTGCACAGTTGGGAGCTCTCTGGGAGCAGAGGTGACTGTGGGATGTTGGCCAGCATCAGGGAGCAGTGTGGGGCCAGAGAGGCATTTGGGCCAGAGCTCTCAGTGGGAGATGGATGACTCTGAACGTGGACTCTGTGTTGCTGTCCCCTTGCTGCTGCCCTCACAATTTCATATCCCAAAAGTGAGTGAGGTTGTTTGTTATGTTGTTTTTTTTCTTGTGCAAACTTTCAAACCTTCTCCAGAGCCTTGTGTAAGGGGTGCCCCCCTCTTCACCACCTGGCCTGTGCCAGCCCTGCTGCTCACTTGGCACAAACACAGGAGAAGGCTACTAGAGGATAGTCCTGACCCTCAGGACTTCAGGACAGTGCAGCCCAGACACTGTTCCCAGGAGGAAAAAAGCAGGTTTGTGTTAGTGGTGCTGTTGTGTGGGAAGTCCTGGCCCCCTCATGGAAGTGAAGCTGTGTAGCTCCACAAGCTGGAGCAAGGCCAGAGGGCAAGAGGGAAGGGACTGCCTGGGCTCATGTGGCTGAAAAACTTTTTTAAGACCTTGACTCTTGTAAAGTCATAAATAGAGCTGTGGGAAACCTGAACTGTTTGGATTCCCCCTGGGTAGCACCTGCTTGGCTCATCCCTCAGAGGGCTGGCCGATACTGGAGACTCCTCAGTGAGGAGTTGATACGGGGCTGTCACTGTAAACAAGAGTTATTTAAAATGTTCCTTGTGTACTCAACACCCAAACACAAGTCCCCTGAGGACAGCCTGACCTCTCTGGAGCAGTGAGCCACCTGCTTGGCTCCTTCTCTCTGGTGGCTGTTTCTGTTTGTGCAAAAGGGAAACGCAAGGCAACCTGCTGCGGCAGAGTCTAGGTCGATGCCCGATCCACAGCGTGACCTTGCCTTTCCCAGGAGCAGCTCCCACTCTGTGAGCCCAGCACAACTGTCTGTGCAGTCCTGCTCAGGAAAGGCAGAGAAAGCTCCTGGCAGCCCTGAGGATCCTAGAGCTGGATCCTAGAGCTTGTCCCAGCATCTCTCACTCCAGATAACTGCAGCTGCATCACCTCCTGTTCATCGGTACTCGGCTGTCCTTAGGGAGTGAGCTGTCTGTTCCTCCTCACCCTGCTATGGATGCTTCCTCCTTTCTCCTATCTCTTCCATAGATGCTGTTTTTCTCAGTTAAGGTGGCTACTGGCAGGCAGCCCCACGGCTCAGCAGAGCAGGGTGTCTGCGATGGCCGATGAGGCAAAGCATGTTCTCCTCTTCCCAGAGACCCATGCTGCCTCTGCCCACCCGCAGCCTGACCTCACCCGACCTGACGCATCCTTCTGGCTCTTGCAGAGTTTGCAGTTTCTCTGGTGGAGAAGATGCAGGCTCAGGAAATCCTGCGGAGCCTGCGGCTCCCCGAGTTTGATGACCTCAGCCAGTTCTTCCGCAACCTGCCGGCCACGGCGCTGGTGGGCATCGGTGCCTTCGCGGCCGTTGTCGCCTACTGGTTTGCCAGCCGGCCCAGGGCCGTGAAGCCGCCCTGCGACCTGCGCATGCAGTCGGAAGAAGTCGAGGTGAGGAAAGGGCAACCCCGGCTGGCTTTCCCCAAGATTTGCATGCTTGGAAGTCATAGAACGGATTGGGTTGCAAGGGAACTTAAAGATCATCTCATTCCAACCTCCTGCCATGGGCACTAGACCAGGCTGCTCCAAGCCCCTCCAGCCTGGCCTTTAACACTTGCAGGTACGGGGCAGCCACAGCTTCTCTGGTCAACCTGTGCCAGGGCCCCACCACCCTCACAGGGGAGAATTTCTTTCTAACATCTAATTTAAACCTGCTTTATTTCAGTGTGAAGCCACTACCTCTTGTTCTGTCACTATGTGCCCTTGTAAAAAGTCCCTTTCCAGCTCTCTTGTAGGCCCCCTTCATTAAAGTCTCCCCGGAGCCTTCTCTTCTTCGGGCTGAACAACCCCAACTCTCTCAGCATTTCCTCATAGGGTAGGTGTCCCAACCCTGTAATCACCTTCATGGCCTCCTCTGGACTTATTTCTACAGATCTATGTCCACAGGGGATGCCAGGAAGGCTTTTTTTGTTGTTGTTGTTTTGGTAGTTCCCCAACCTCATCCTGAAATCAACTATGTAATGCACTGTGCCAGGGATCATTTCACCCCTTAATTCACCTTTTCTATAAACTAAAAAGCTAGAATACACCATGTTATTCTCTTACATTTTCAGTAAAATTTTGGTCTTAGTTTTGCTTAACCATCCATGGCCAAAAAATTAGAGGCACTGCCATTGCATGGGAAAAACAGCTGAAAGGCAACAGCTGATGAGACCAGATCTCCTGGCACTCTTCATGTGTGCCCATTGCTGAGTTTGGTGCTGCAAACTTGGTAATAGTAAGAAAAAGTAAACTTGAATCCATGTTTAGAGGCTGAGGAGTTACTAATTGATATCCTTGCAAAAGGCTTTAATGATGTGGCTCTGTTTTAAAGAACAGAAATATTTCTGAGTATTGTCTTGGCTTATTTTAATATCTGAAAGTGGGATGAGAATTTTTAAAGCCTTTTGTGATGTTCCTTCTAAGTCATTGTCTTTTATTCCAATGGCTTTTTAAAAGGGTGGGAGGAATTTATACTTTTCAAGATAGGTTTTTCCCAGTGGTTAGGGCTTTAGTTAGACTTTTTTTCTGGCTCCCAGTGCAGTCCTGGTTTGGTCATTCTCACCCTGGTTGCCCACTCCTAAAACACCTCTGCCGAGCTCATAGCACTGGGGGCTGGCCTCTGCCTTAGTCTGTCCTTCATGTTGGCGTGGATGTCCTTGTGGAGGTGCTCAGGGTGCTAGTCCTGGAGACCTGTGGAGCCCAGAGCAGTTGCATCCCCCAGCACATCCCTGCTCCATTACTTCCAGATCCATAATTCCTTATTAAATTCTGTTGGGAAATATCAATTATCTCAGTGACAGTGAGTTGGGTCAAGTGCTCCACTACGACCAGAGGGCTCTCCATATCCCTGAGGTCAATGTCCCCCCTCTCACATCCCTTTGCATCCTGGGGCAGGTAGTGGTCACAGAGGTCTTGCTGGCATTTGGGGAGTGTGCTGCTTTATGGTGGGGGTTTCCCCATCTCCCACCCTTGAGTGGTGCTGATGGCTGTGTCCTCTTGTGTCACCTCATCTCACACAGGGCCTGGCTGGGGCGCGCCGCTCGGTGATCGGGGACAGCCCGCAGCTGCTGACACACTACTACGATGATGCCAGGACCATGTACGAGGTCTTCAGGAGGGGCTTCAGCATCTCCGGTGAGAGCACAGTGGTGAGGAGGCCTAGGAGCAGAAGCTGGGAGAGGTGGGGACCAGGCCATGCAGGTGTTCCTACCCTGTGGTCAATGGTATCGTCACAGAGCTCTCACACACTTGAGAGACATCACTTCCCACTCCAAAAAGCCATGATGACTCTTCCCTGCTCTGTCATAACTATTTCCGTGTCTGCTGTTTGTGGTGTCCTGCCTCATGGGATACAACATCATGGTCAGATTATTTTTTGGTACCATAAGAAACCCCAGTGGAACTGCACATATTCTGCCCCACAAGACAGGGGTAAATGAAGGACTCAGTAGGTGTGTGAAGGAATGGATTTCCGCAAGCAGGTACCATTAGCAAATTATTCAAACTTTTCAAATTTTCATCCGGTCATGCACTGCTGCGTGTTGTTTTGCCTTCCTCCAGAGTAGGCTGGGCTAAATATAGTAGTTTTCACCTTTTTAAATCAAAAGGCAGTGCAAGTAGTGGGAGCTGGTGTTCAGGATGAGTGCCCTTATCAGACACTAATGCTCTTGTGACCTTTGGAGAAGTGTCTTTTAATGAGGCTGTTTGGGGCAAACTGCTCCTGTCAGTGGGGAGGACTGAAGCCTTTTTGGGGGATCCCAGCAGCTTGTTTCCCATCACATGCACTTGTGTGTGTAATTTGCTGGAGATTGCTGTGAGAACCAACCTCATAACTATGGATTTACTCCTGGAGGGCTCCCCCACGTCGTGGCCCCATGTGTTAACTCCTGGCACTGCCTCCCCATAACTCATCATCTCTGCTTGTGTCTTTCAGAGAATGGCCCCTGCCTGGGGTTCAGGAAGCCCAAGCAGCCCTACCAGTGGCTGTCCTACAGGGAGGTGAGCTGGATGTGACACCCACTGTGCATCCTCTTCCACTGCCCAACACAAGAAGGGGTGTTGGGGTGCCTGCATGTTAAACCAAGAGGTTGCTCACGCACCGTGTGATGCTTCCTGATGTCCTCACCCTGGCATATCCAGGTGTTTCATGGGTGTGTCAGCTTTCAGGGGCTGGCTCCATGCCATGAGCCCACTCCTGAAAGCAGCACTGAGGCACTCTGGAGCCATGGGGCATCGCCGACCTCATCAACTGCTAATCAGCTGATGATGGTTCATCATAACATAAAAATTGGACTTTCAGATAGGAAATACAATAATTTGAGAGCCTCCCTGTAGGTCTTTGCTTAATTTGGTATTGTTTATATTCCTCTTTTTTAATGTATTTTTCCCTCTCCAAACTCCAGGTGGCTGAAAGAGCAGAAGCTCTGGGTTCAGGCCTTTTGCAGCAGGGCTGCAAGCCGTCCACGAAGCAGTTCATTGGCGTCTTCGCTCAAAACCGTCCAGAGGTGAGATTTTATTTCCAACTTGATGTTGTATTAATAATGTTCCTGACCTGTCAGCTTGTTCTCAAGTTATATGTGCTCTCCTGGCCCCTTCTCACCTTTGTGCTTCCATGTTCTCCTTCAGTGGATCATCTCTGAGCTGGCTTGCTACACCTACTCCATGGTGGTGGTTCCCCTGTATGACACCTTAGGTCCTGGAGCCATTCGGTACATTGTCAACACAGGTAAAAGCAAAACCGATGTGATCTTCTCCATTTTGTTGCTCAGAATGGTTCATTTTCTGCTTCTAAAAGACAGATGATCATAGAATCCTAGAATGGTTTGGGTTGGAAGGGACCTTAAAGCTCATCTGGTTCCAACTCCTCTTCATTGGCAGGGACACGTTACACTAGACCAGATTGCTCCAAGCCTCATGCAGCCTGGCCATGAACACTTCCAGGGATGGGGCATTGTGATTATAGTTGTTGAGTGTCTTGAATTCACTTAGAGAGGAGCCGTGTGTCCCTGTGCTGCCTCTGTTGCATTTTCCACATGCCCAGTTGTGCATAGCCATGGATAAGGGCTGCTCTGGATGTGGGAATTACTCCACGGCCACTCACTCCTGTGTTGCTTGATATTTTGCCTCCTAGATTTTTTAATCCATGTGGGAACCAGTTTTAACATTTTGAACTGAATCCTGGAATAATCATAAATGTCAGCTACAGCTTTGACATTGATTTAGGTTAGCTAAGATTGCATTTTTTCCTCAGTGTTCAAGAGAAGCATGTGTTGTATGCTGGGATTTCTGGTGTAGCCTGGAGTGACTATCAGAACTGATGTAGTGTTAGCTATGAGCCAGAGTCTTGCATTAGAAAAGATGTACTGCTCAGCTTGTTTGGCTGTTTTTCTTGTAGCTGACATTTCCACGGTCATTTGTGACAAGCCTGAAAAAGCCAGGATACTCCTTGACCATGTGGAGAGGAGAGAAACACCAGGCCTGAGGTCTATCATCCTGATGGACCCATTTGAGAAGGAGCTGGCAGAGAGAGGGAAGTGCTGTGGGGTTCGCATCCAGACCATGCAGGAGTTGGAGGTGAGTTTGCTCTCTCTCTGCTTTTACTGTTTTTTGTAATATCTGTAAAAAAACAGTACAATGTACAGGGACTGTGAATTGTGTGCCAGGTTCAGTGTCTGGAGAGCACAAAAGAGCAGCTTGTGGGTGATAATATGATTCTTGGTGCACTTGCCTCTTGGTGTTATTCCTTGTTGATAGCAGAGCCAACATTTCAATTCTTTATCCTCAAATACACTATCAGCTTCTATTTAAACATGGGAAGGGGGTTGTTATTTGGGACACTGTCCTACAATGTTACTGATCAGTAAAACTTTACAAAAGGAAGGCCTTGTAAAATCATGGCTCAGGCCTGTTGCTTCAGCTAGGTAGAAGAGGACTATGGGAAAGAGACTCAGCTGAATTAGAGGTAGAAAAACAAGTTATATAACCATCGTGTGTTCACACCGTGGGGTATGGTGGTTGGTTGAATTATGCTTGTTATGATTTAAAGCTATGTAACTGATAGTGGGCTAACTGCTTTAAAAGGCCTGGGTTTTGCAATAAAGCAGCTCTCCCTTGCACCTGCCTGGGGACTCTGTCACTACAGACCCTCACCCACACTACATGTAAGCCTACAGCCTCACACTTGTTTGAAACACCCTGGATGCAGCTCAACCAACTCAAACACTACTTGAAATCCAAGGAAGGCACTGCAGTTAAGGCAAGAATCTCAGGATAATGAAGATGGCCTCAGTGCCAGCTAGGAATTTGTCTGCTTTAGCTCACACTCTCCTTTAGTGGTTTGCAGATTATTAGCAAATGGGTTACACTGCAGGAATTAAGGTGGAAATAATTTTTGTTACTTAAATCTCTTCCAGGACTGTGGCCGTGAGAGTCGACATGTGCCTGTGGTGAGTGTTGGCATGTTGCTTTTCCCACTTACAACTGCAGCAGAAGGGATATTAAAGCTCATCTCATTCCAACCCTCTGTCATGGGCAGGGACACCTTCCATGGGTGCTTAGTTGCTCCAAGTCCTGTCCAATCTGGCCTTGAACATCTTCAGGGATGGGACAGCCACAGCTTCTCTGGGCAACCTGTACCAGGGCTTCACCACCCCCCTGGGAAAAATGTGCAGTATTTGCTTTATTCCCTCTACCTGGAACACTTAACTGAGATAGCTCATCCTGCTATGAACATGCTAATGGGACAGTAATTAAATGCCATTGTTATGCTACCCTAATTCCACTACCTTACCCTGGTGGCACTAGGGGAATGTCTCTGTACCCCTCACTTTCTGCTGGGGCTCCTATGGTTCAGAAGCACTACTTGGCAGTATTTATATGGGATATTTGGGGAAAATTGCTTTGATATTTTTCACTGGCTGCTCATATTCATACAAAACTCTCAAAAGCAGCTTCTGATATTCAAGCTGTTTATTTAGTCATTCATGACCCAAAATAGTGCACTTAAGGGGTAGTGCTGAGAATACAGAGATGCTGCTGGAAATGGGAACAATCAGCAGCTTTGGAATTTTGTCCCCTGTTGTGGAGTTCTTTCCAGAACTGACCTGGAAATTGATGAATTATCTCAAGTTGTCCCACACGTCTACAGATACAGGTGGTGGCTTGGAAAATACTAACTGTGAGACAAACACTAAAGCATGCCCTTAGTGCACCTGGAGCACAGCATAAAGGGAGGAATAGAGTCTGCATCAGCTGAAGAAACCTGGTTATATATGCTGAAGGGAATGATGACTGTTTATGTCAGAGCAAAACCAAAATTGGTTTGATCTTTAGGTTTCTACAATGTCAACAGTCTCTACCACTGACATGTTTGCATTTGACTGATGTGATTTTCTTAATCTCCTTTTGTATTTCTAGCCTCCTCGACCAGAAGATCTGTCAATTGTCTGTTTTACTAGTGGCACTACAGGTAAAAGAGACTTTTTAATCTTGAAATGTTAGAATATCTTAGGAAATTAATTATTAATCCAACCTCAATACACAAACTTGCTGTTATACCAATATGGTAATATTTCTAGGCATTTTTAATATTTAAGAATATATAGGTTTATATACTTCTGTAAATTGCAAATTAAAAATAACAATATATTTATTTTTCAATTGAATTCTCTGACATACACTTTGCCAGTATGATTTTCCAGTTGTCTGAAAATCCACCTATGTGTCTGCTTCCCATTTTGTTGTGTAGTTGTGAAGCACTTGGTTGATTGGTATTTATCTTTTGCAAATGTTTAAAAAAAACCAAACCCAAAACCCTAAAATGTGGTTCCACAGCTTTCCTTTCTCTGTATCCTAAGCACATTGATGTCTCCAGCCTCACCAAGGTCCTTGTCACCTCTGTCTCCTCTTTTTGTGTGTTGCTCATGACACCAAAACTGGAGAGGTTTGGGGTGAGCCTGGGCAGCCCATGGTGCTGGTACTCGTGTGCTGCTGGCCTCTTTTTCTTGGAGAGAGGAGCAGCAGCATTTTCCTGCCTGTTCTTAGCAGAGGCAGTGCCTTCTCCTCTCTCCAGACCCTGGTCTTCAGCAGCTTGCAGGAATTTCCTGCTCTTCAGAACTCAGCCTCTGTAACATCTCCCTGAAAGCTGTATGGGCAGATGCACAAGGCATCACTGCTTGGGAAACCGCTTTTACGCTTGCCTGCGGAGAAGGTCCATGCTCCAGGGACTGCTGGAGCAGCTCTTCCAGATCCACCTGTGCTCTTGGGATTGCCTAAAGCTTGGTCCTGTGCCAAAGCCTCCTCAGTTTGGTCTCAGCAGAAGATGCTGGGAGCTGCTGGTGCTTCTCAAATGGCGGGTCAGGCTGAGCACGAGGGAGCACCTTCATCCTCCACCTCCCAGAAGAGACTTGTGCTTCAGACCAGGTAGGCAACTGCTTTATCAACTCCAAGTACAAGCTCAAGATGTATTGAAAGCGTTTGGGTATTTTAGCTTTGTGCATGGTCCTTAGTTTTGAGATCTGCACTTCAGACTGCCCAGGGCAGAGCACTGAGGGAAAGGAGCCTGTGACTCTGCTCTGTTCCAGCACTGGGAATTCCTAAATGGGAAAGACTGAACTCGGTGCTGGACATGAACATCACAGCCTTGCACAGAGTGAGTGCAAGGTGGCTGGGCACAAATGGGAGCGGTAGGAAATGGAAGGAGCCATGCCATGGATACAAGAGTGTTTGTGTGGATGTTCAGAGCAATTATTTTCCAAGTCACGTTATTGTTGATGTTTTTATTTCTAAATAAGAAATTCTGCATAGAAAAGGTTTCTTCTGATTTTCTTTTCTTTTTTATTTTTTTTTTAATTATTTGCAGATGCAATCAGGGGCCAGTTTCTGATTTTGTGCTTTTCTTAGAATCATGCCCAGAGTTACAGAAATAGGACAACCAGGAAGTTAATTTCCCTTCTCCCATTCAAATCAGAGACTTCTAGTTTTGCAAAGCATCTTGAGCTGAACCCTCACATAACAATGCTTTGTGACACATAAGCCCATCCTCTGCTGCTGCAGGACTTTGCACATCACTCTTTGCCTTTTCCAGAGGTTGCATCAACACTCTGGTCTATTTTCTACATTGTGCTTTGATGTAAGAGTTTTATACAGCCCATGTAATTTTTAGTGACTAAATTTAGTATTTTCTTCCAGAGGATATGTTCTCTAGGGTTTTTCCAATTCCAAGGGGCTTTAAATATTTTTGTATGGTGTGAAAAAAATCTCTGCTGTTGAATTTGTCACCTGAAAATTGTAGAATTGGAAAGAATTCCCCAGGAGCAGACTTTAACACTTGCTTTTCTTTGGTAGGACCAGATGCCTCAATGCCTCCCCAAGGAGAAAAGAGAGGCTGAAGTTGCTGATCTTGGATGACAAGACCAGCTTCCATGGTTGTGCCAAGAAGCCATCAGCACTTGGAAATGGGCCAAAGGCACACAGATATCCCCAAACTGTCAGCATACAATTTTTCACATTGGCTACTCCAGAGGAATCAACTGTCATTCCCTCAAGGATCCACTGGTAACCAGGTGGATAAAAATTGCTTCCCAGTGGCTTCTCCCAGCCTGGCAGTGCATGTTCCTTTTTGCCAGAGCTCCCCAGGGGAGGAAAGTGCTTGCATCCCAGAATGCTGATGGATCACACCGTCAAATTAGTGCTGGAGCACTTGAAAAACCCTTTTGGCAACGTGGAAAAGGTTCTTCTATTCTTTCAAAGGTTCTACTATTGCTTATAAGAACTGTCAAACAAGCCTGGCTCCAAGATAAGGAGGAATTGACATTCCTGGGTTATTAATGGATTGCAAGGTATCCATTCTGTAACAGGACACTCACTGAGCCTGTCTTTGTGAGGAAATTCAAACAAGAACAATGTTACAGAAATGGCATTGATTTTTTAAATAGAAAAGCAGCAACCCTGCCAACCCTCTTCTCTCAAAGTGGTAATTCTGGGAAAGGGCCCATAGAAAGGGGCACCTGTTTTGCTAGGTTAACTCTTAGAACTATTAAGGAAGGTTAAAGTTTACAGGAGTCCCCCAACCTAAAAAGCTGCAGCTGTCCCATAACAGCATGGTTTGTTCTGGATTTCTCCTGGTGGAGGCTCCCCTGGCTGCAACACTGCTGCTCTGCTTGGACACCATTTTCTCTGCAGCCTGTCCAGGATGTTGAGCGTGTGTGAGAAGAGGGATGCAGAGGAAGGAGTCAGGATGTTAACACTGCTTCCAGGCATGGCAGAGATACTGAATCTGCATTCAAGTCAGAGTGGAGTGAGTAAATGAGTGAAACATCTGAGAAATCTCATAGAATCACGGAATAGTTTGGCATGGAAGAGACCTTTAAAGCTTGTCTAATTCCAATTCCCAGCCTTAGCAAGGGACACTTTCACCTAGACTGTTTTGCTCCAAGCCCCACCCAGCCTGGCACTGAACACTTGAAATCCTCCAAAAAAAGGTCTGAGGATTTTTGTCAAGGTGCGGGGACCAGATGTGTGCCAGAGGACACAGTTTTGAGTTTCCAGATCAGTACTGAGCACATCCTCTCCACTGGTGCCTGAGCTGTGTGATGCTGCAGGAGCACAGCTGCTTCTAGAACTCAGCACGTGTTTGGCTGGACACAGCTCAATAACACAAGTGATTTTTGAGTTGTGGTGTGTATGTACAACAGACACCTGTTCAGGGAATTTTCTTGGAGCCTGGATCCATGTGTGCACCCAGCTGTGAAAATAACCTGCCAGGCTGATTTGGCCCCTGTGACCCTGCTGGTTCAACACCTTAGGATGGGAGCGGCTGTGGCTGGCAAAGCTGTCAGCTTCACCCCTGAGCTTTGGATGAGACCAAACCAGCCTCCTGTGCATCATGTTCATCTGCAAGTGTTTGAGGGACTGAATTACTCAAGGCACTTGGAACTGCAAATAGGGATTTTCAGTATAATACATTGTGTTAAAAATGTCCTGCTCTATTGCAATAAATGTATGCAACAATTGCTACTGCTGTTTGTGCCTGCCTTTAATTATTTGGGAGGCTGAGTAGGAGTGATGGTGGTGGTGCTGGCAGTGCTGAGTGTGCCCATATCTGTGCCCATGCCCACACTCCCACTGGAGAGCTGCTAGCAACACAGCCCTCAAACTGTTCTGAAATGAGAGGATTAAAACATACTTTCCTGTGCTGAAACATATTCACAAAGCACCACAGTCTCTTCCTAATCTGAGGAAAGCAGACTGAAATTCTGGCTGATTTACCATTTTGTTACATTAACTGAAGGAGCTATGCCAGGCTGCTCTTGCCCACTGTACTGGGGACACACGGGGCACCTGCAGGTAAAGCTCCTCTGATCTGCCTTCACACGGAGCAGCAGAAACTACGTGGCAGTGGTGTGATCGAATTAAAACAATCTGCTTAAAAATATGTTGGAGAGGGAGAGGCGGGCCCCATAATCTTTATTTGAGCTGAGCTACACCTTCTTTTCACAAGTAAAGCCTTGGAGGGTGATGAAAAGAGACAGTGCTGTGATAGGAGGACATGCAGAGCCCTCTGTGCCACTTTTTGTGAAAATGTAGGTTCCAGCCTGTGTATTTGCTGCTTAACGAACACTGTGTTTTGGTGTCCAAACAGATATGAAATGCATGAGGTGTACCATGGTCAGCTGAGAAGGGAGTGTAAAAAAGCAAATATTGATGGTGCTGAGTTGCCTGGTGGTGGTGGATGAAATGCTGCAGTGGCTGTGAGCACAACACAGGGGCTTTGCTGGCTCCCTAATGGGTTTAGGGCTGTCTTCAAGACACCTCTGCTGCTGATACTATTCATGGCTTCCCTTAACTGTAGTTTCAAAGGATCTTCTTGTAGCCTAATTTTTACCTGCACTGCTCCCTGCATTTCTCATGTTGTCCAGAGTACTGACTAAGTAGGAGTATAACAGCCTTTTAAACAGTGTTGCTTGGTGTTCAAGATCATTCTTAGTCAAAATCTGGATGAAATAAATCCTCCCAGGAGAGGCTGGAACAGCCAGCCAAGTCTGATGGCTGTGCTCATTGAGTGGCTCCATCTGAGCACTCTCAGAAATTGCAGCTGGGCTATTTCTGCTGGAACCTGTTTTCCAGAGTCTCCAAGAGGAATATTTCTGTTTGCAGTATCATTTTATTAGGTTTTGAGTATTGCAGTAAGTGTTTTTGGTGCATATTAGTGCAACAAAATGATGGCGAAAATTCCATATGTTTTAAAATTGAAGAAGCGAACATAATATTTTAACCATTTCTTGGTTTTGTTTTTTTTGTTAAGTTTTTGAAAGTTACCTTCTGGCTTATCTTTTAAACTCCCTCTCTGTTTCCTTTCAGGAAATCCCAAAGGTGCTATGCTGACCCATGGAAACGTGGTGGCGGATTTTTCAGGCTTTCTGAAAGTGACGGAGGTGATTACCCTGAGCTAGAAAATGTTGCCATTGCAGAGTGTGTGGGTTAAGCTGTGGCCCTGCACGGGCTCTTGCAGATAAAAGATCACATTTGTCCTGCTCAGAGGGCCAAATCCATGGGAATGGAGCAAGGCTGAATCTACAGTACCGGAGGGCATTAAATCCTCTTTCCAGCCCTGGCTCCCAGGCTCTGTAGGGCACTAAGGGGGTCTGAGAAACAGTGCTGACTTCTGTAAATCAATTCATTTACTCTTTTTGAAGAATTAGGAGAGCACACAAGCCCTATGCAGTTGCAGCTGGTGCTTGAAGAGGAGTTCAAGCTCCTCTTGTGCTCTTTGTGTCCCATTGTGCCCAAAAATGTTGCCATTTATTTGAAAGATCTCTGCATACAAAGTGTGTGTGTATATATATATATAAGAACATACATGATTTTTTACAAGAATGGTTAATGGTTGATTTCATTGATACTCCAGTATATCTCAGTTTTTGTTATACATATTTCTAATAGAGCATAGCATAGTGCTGGCCAAGTGCCTTTATAATACGTTTCATACAACATGTAAACTCATGTTTAGAAACAATATAGGAAGCAGAATCAGTTTACCATGACATAGTAAGGATTTTATACCCCTCATATAAAACAAATATAAATAATCTAATTTCTGGTAGTGAACAGGCAATTCTGTAAAGTAGCTACATGCACATGGGATGGACAATTGGTTACCTCATACCCCTTACTGGTCTTATTGTTGATGTTGAAATTACTGCAATTTTATTACTTTAATCCTTGAATTTTCTGAGATTTCCAGACCACTGGTGTAAAGAAACTCAGGCATGTGATGTAAGAAATCCCACTGAGCTCACATGTTCCAATGTTTGCAGGACTGTGCCTCCATGGTGTGCAGGGTGAGCTGCCAGTGCTGCAGGGAGGGCTCCTCAGCCTGGAGCTCTCTGTGGCATCAGTGGCAGCAAGAGGGACAAATGAAAGCTGAGGCTGGAGAGGCCTGAGCTTCTAAGGGCAGGAGTGTTTATTTTGGAAGAGCACTAATTTAGAGTTCAGGGAACTTGGCATTTTCCAGACTGATACATAAAAATGGATTCAGTGTTTGCTGATGGCAGTGGGACCCTGCCATCTCAAAGGTATCAGATTGAGACCCAAGTCTGGTGTGATTGTAAATTTGATATCTCCAGTCACCAGAGTATTGCTGGCAGAGGGTAAATGCCTGTAGCTGATCCACAAGATTTGGGTAATGTCTGACCACAGTAATGAAATAGAGGAACGTATGAAACACTTAAAAGTAGTATAAATCAAATAAATAAAATGAGAAGTTTTGTAGGTTTGTTGTTTACAAGTTCTTGTGGCAGATTTGTTTAGTTCAGTGATTTTTACAAACCAAATGTATTTTTAAGTGAGTCCAGAGCTTTATTATAAGGTTGTTCTCAAATACCAAGAAGCTGTTTGCATTTTTACATTTAACTGGACAACTGTGCCAACTGAAATGCTATTCAGTGGCATAATTTTGGTCTGATTTAAAACCAGATTATTTTCTCTGGGCCCTTACAGCAGTAATAAAAAAAAAAACTGGTTGATATTAAAGCTTTTGCATTACTGTGCTTGCAGAAAATGAAGCCAAATTGAAATAATGTATAAATAGACCTACAGGCCCTAATGGCTTCATTCAGAATGACAAACACAATAATATAAAACGGGATGCTGAGAACAGCCACATGGTCAGTGATGTTTGACTTTGGTAGGTGATGGTTGGGAGGCCATACCCAAATCTGACCAGCCCAGATTTAACTTCAATAAAATATCCCCTGAGGGATGAACTCCTGTGTCTGCCTCCACTGTATCTCAGGTCATGGGCTATTGATTCCTTCTCAGCAGTGGAGGTGCAAGTGGGTATAAACTGTTGATACTGTGAGCTGATAGATTTTTATACCCATTTTCCTCTAACCGCTGGCCTTGATGGAAATTACTGGGTAGTCAACCTTTCAGTTTTCCTAATCCATAATATTACAGCAAGCTGTACCCTAGGAAATGCAGGTAGAAAGGTTATTTTCTTTTGGGGAATGGGTTAGGTAAGGCTCTTGGGGCCTTTGTTTATTCCAGCCTTCAAGAGAGAGTTAAAAACTTGGCAAAATCAAGACTTTGGCCACTTTTCTTCCCCTCTTCCCTTCTTTCCCCTGTCTGTGGGACAGTCATAATGCCCTTAAAATAATATTTTAATCACTTAAAATTATGAGAAACACTAACAGAAGTAATTAGGTTTTGAAGCCTAAGATTAAATCTTAGTTTTCCAACACATTCTGATTCAAATCAATGATTAACCAAAGGAAAAGAAAAAAAATCGCTAATTTTGACTCTAGTAACACTGTGATTCTTGAATGGGCTGTATGCAGTGTGGGAAAGTGCTGCTCCTGCAGAGCCCTGCTGGTGTCCAGGAGGCTCCTGCAGGTCAGCACTGGGATCCTGGAGGCTCCTGCAGGTTAGCACCGGGATCCTGGGGGCTCCTGCAGGTTAGCACTGGGATCCTGGGGGCTCCTGCAGGTCAGCACTGGGATCCTGGGGGCTCCTGCAGGTTAGCACCGGGATCCTGGAGGCTCCTGCAGGTCAGCACTGGGATCCTGCTGTCTGGGCACAGCTGAGAGCACAGATCAGGGTCTCGGCCCCTCCTGGTAGAAAGCGGTGAATCAGAATTGGATTCTCCGTCAGGGTGAGCCTCCATTCCCAGCGTGAGCTGCGCGGATACAATCTGCCTTCTGCCGAGGAGAGCCCTCTCCATTGCCCTGTGTGTACATCTCCGTGCTCTTTACTCCTCCTGCTAACTGAGCTCCATGATGCTGTGGCTTTAACGCTTCCCTGTGTCCGCCGCTCCCTCCTCTCTTGACAATCTTTACCCTTTTGCTCCTCTGGTGCCATTTTTCTTTTTATTATTTTATGACTTTCTTGTTGTCTTCCTGTCAGTGTTTCTTTCCTTTCTGTCTCCCATGCCCTTCACCTGCAGAAAGTGATCTTTCCGAGACAGGACGATGTGCTCATCTCCTTCCTGCCTCTGGCTCACATGTTTGAAAGAGTTATACAGGTAAGAAACCTGCCTGAACTGACGAGGCCTCGTGGGGCTCCTTGTGTTTTCTTCCAGAGTCAGTGGTCTCCTACTTGTGAGGATGTACACATTTCCTATTTGCCTTTAGCACACATGTTTGAGAGAATGGTACAGGTAAGGTTATGGTGTCAGTGGAAATCATCTTTTTTCCACGCCAACAACAAAAAAATAAAATAAAATGAATAAAATACTAAATAACCAGTGATATCTTGTAGCACTAAAAAGGCTTGTACTCCAGAAGTGCCATGTGCATAACACCAGAGCCATGATCTCAGTGACATGGCTGTGACTCCAGAGCGAGGCCAGGAGAGTTTCCCAAGTTGTCCAGCTTACACCTGGCTCAGGGATTGAAAAATAGCCCTTCAGCAATGAGCCAAACTCATTGCTCATTCAGCTCATGGCTACTGCTACCTGAGCAATTTGTGGGACAGCTTTTCAAAGCACTCTAGGATGAGGTGTCATGTGAGTCAAGATAATTTCATGCCATTTTCTACATCAGCTAAAATTATTTTATTGCATAGCATAAATAACATGATCTGTAAAAAAAACCCCAACCTGGCAGACACTGAAAAAGAGGAAACTGAGATTGTGGTGTGAGACACGTGATCCTCCTGGGAGGGCAGCATGTGGGCATTCACTGGAGCCTGTGTCCCCTGGGAATTATGGCAGATCCAAGCACTAGCTCTTGCCAGCCCACAGAACTGACCCCATGTCTCTTTGGGGGAAAAAAAAAGGGTGAGGATGTGTGCTGCAGCTGGTGAGCTAGGCAAGTCAGGTGAGACAGCCACATCAGGTCTCCCGGCCTGAGAGGTTACAAACTTAAAATTGATCCAGTATGTGAAGATTGGACCTGGATCCAGTTGCAGCTCTGTACTTTCCCAGGGAGGCCTGTTTCAGGCTGAAAGCATACTTTCTGAGTCAGACAAGCATCTGAATATAAACCTCCCACTTCTTAGTAACATCTGTGCCAGAAGTAATATATTTTTCCCCTGTTAAAAATCTCACAAATTGTAAGTAAAAGCCCATGAAAGATTTGGAGAATTACAGCACAGCCTTTCTCCACTTGCAAGGCAAGCTGGTCAGTGTGCCAGCACTGTTCAGGCAAACAAGAATATAATTATTCAAAATTCATCTGATGGGGTGGCAGAAAGAAATTAGAATCATTGAAAAGACTTTCATTTCACAGGATGTTGCTGTACTGAAAGGGACAGCCTCCAAAGGATGTCCAGGTTTATCCTCCCATCTGAAACAGCTTATTAATATGAAGATTTTTTCAAAAGGGCTAAAAAGTAGTTTTCAAAAGCATTCTGAACAGCAAGCACTGCATCAGTGTCCCTAGTTTTAGCCAACATTATTCATTCCTGGAATTTACAGTTAAAATCATACAGATACATTCTTTAAAGCTAAAAATGTCTAGTTGTTATTTTCAATTCCCAATGAGCACACATTTTCTTTTTTAAATTCATGTGCAGTGTAAAGCACAGATTCAGCAGTGTGATTTTCATTAAACCCACATCACATGTGTAAAATTCCTGTGGTTTCAGCTGATGGAGACAGTCTCTAACTGCCTGACAGAGCAATGAGAGCAGTTTGGTTAGTATTGCAGATTTTTAGGAGCAGCACAAAAGACGTGGATGTCTCCTAAGGAATTTTCAACTTACTTAGTTATCTGGGGAAGACAAGCCCAAAAAAGGGAGCTGACGTTTTCAGTCTACTCAGGAATGCTGGGCTCAGCTCTGGCATCACAGGCACTTGCTGAGAACACTTTCTCCTCCATGCACTGTAAAACCATGGGAGAAGTGCTGGTCTCCAAATGTTCTTCAGTGATAAAATGCCAGATTGACCCAGTCTGTGATGGCTCCTTGGCAGGGTTACTGGTTTCCAGTAACCAGCTACCAGTTGGCTCATGGCCAGCAGCCCCTTTGCCCCATCCTGCATATTGAGTTCCATTCTGCTGATGAGGAAATCATCCTGCTTTGTTGTCAAGTACAAGGCTTCTGGATTTGTAGTTTCCATACAAGTCAAGCACCTTTTATGAAGTGGGCTTCTATTTCTAGGATACGGGATCAGGCACTGTATTGCTAACGTAGTTTATATTGTTGTATTTAAACAAAACTAAAGTATTAACATCTAAAAATTGGCTGCTGCTCTGTGTTTTATGATGTTTCGTACTTTGCATTCCTGTATTGACGATAGGGCCTCGTGCTGTGAGCTGCTGTGGGAGGGCTGGGCTTTAGGAAATTCTGATCCAGACTCTGATCATAACTGGGACTTCTCCATCCCCATATGCAGGGGATGAAGGGAAATCCCTTCCAAAAACTTTGATTCCTTGTTCTTCCAGAACAAGTGGCAAATTTGGTGGATGCTGAATTGCCTGTACTGAAAAATGCCCAGAACTACCTGGATATTTCTATTCAGCGCAAAATTTATTGTTACTTTATTGTATTTCCAAACTCCCATTTTTGCCATGTTGGACAGTAGAAATTCAGAAAAGGTACTTCTGCACTTGGGAGGAATGCTTTGCTTCGGGAATTGAAAGCAAAGGGGTTACATGTGTTCCTCTTTCTCCCCATCAGTCTGTAGTATACTGCCATGGAGGGCGAATTGGCTTCTTCCAAGGAGATATTCGCCTCCTGTCTGATGATATGAAGGCACTGCGGCCAACCATCTTCCCCGTCGTGCCACGGCTGTTGAACAGAATGTATGACAAGGTGAGTTGGGTTTTGATTTTACTCTTTCGGAGCAATGGAGTTTATGTCCCTTTACTACTCACGTGGAAGAATTCCCTTAGTCACGGAGATTTCTCAAGCAGATTAGGCTATTTCTGCCTTGCTGCACAGTCTCACCCTGTGTAATGGATACAGCTCCTTGTGTGTAGTATGACTTACACAGACTCCAGACACAGCTATCAGGTGTGAATATGAAATCCCTCTGTATTAGCCTCCTATGCTGTTCTCACTAAGCTTACCAGTGACGTTTCTAGAGATACAGGATTTTTTCATCACAGAAACATCAGTCAAACCTGGCTGCACAAGGACTTTTTGTGCCCTTCAACCAGATTTGAAACTCAAATCTTTCGTTCTGGTGGCAACAACAGCTGGAAGTCAGAAATTTCAAAAAGCCTTTGAGGATTTAGGCAGTGTAAATGTGACAGTGACTTTTGGATTTAGAAATCTTTAAAACTAAGGTAAAGGTATTGCAAGGTATTTAAGACAGGCACGTCATCATGTTAAATCTGTTTGACCAGCTGGGAATATTTATTCCTCAGAAGACTTATGTGCTAAAGACAAGCTTAAGCACAAGCTACTGATTTAATTTTTCCCAAAGGTCAGGGCTTCTGTGCTTTATTAGGGGGACAGGCACTGGGGGTTTCTCATCTGTTGAGGTGGAGTTTGTGCTGGGGCCTGATTAAGCTCAAATAAATGCAGCCCCCATCACCACATTAGCCACCACTGACTGATACCTGTTCATGTTGCTTATTCCCTGTTGCTCAGGTTGCATGAACTTCACTGAAACCTATCACAGAAATTATATAGTAAGAGCAACCCTGTCAATCTAGTCGAAGCCTGCACCACCTCCTGTCTCTTCCCCCCAAAGGAACCACATGTGCAATAGGGAATGGAGTCACATCATTCCTTTTTCCCCCACTAACACACCGCAGCGTAGCCTTGTGTACGTGTGCTGCAAATGTAACTGTACCCACCTGGCTGTGTGGGTGCCATGGGGAGAACAGGTGTTGATGTGCTCTCTCTTCTCTGTGGCACCTTGTCTGCCATCCCGTGCTCCTGCAGATCTTCAGCCAGGCTGACACATCCCTCAAGCGCTGGATCCTGGAATTTGCGGCGAGACGGAAAAAGGCTGAAGTTCGGAATGGCATCATTAGAAATGACAGTTTGTGGGATAAACTTTTCTTTAATAAAATTCAGGTAAGTGATTCACTAATTGAGTCTGAAGTCAAAGAAATCTTGTTTCTTCTAGCAATGACTGGTTTTCTGATAAACCAGAGGAGTTTCAGACAGTAGGAAAAATTTCTTCATGGATAGGGTTGTCAAGCATTGGGACAGGCTGCCCAGGGCAGCGATAGTTACCACCCCTGAAAGTCTTAAAAAGGGGTGTGGATGTGGCACTTGAAGACATGGTTTAGTGGTGAAGATGGTGCTGGTGCTGGGTTGATGGTGGGACTTTTCCAGCCTTAACAATTCTATGACTCCTTGAAGTCAGTGTAGTCCACTTGCCTGATGATGAAGTGTGGCAATCACTACTCACTAGTGAACAACACACTGGAAAATGGAATAGAAAAAGGGAACTGAGCACAGTTTGTTGCTCCATGAAGTTTTGCCATATTTATTTTTTTTGGTTTTGTTTTTGTTTTTAAACACCATGCATAATGCCAAAATACCAATTCTCTCAGGGATAACTTTCCAGAGGGAAATGGGAGAAACACAAGGCAGGCTAAGATGACATTTGCCACATCCCGCTTCAGCAGCACCAAGAAGTCACTAATTTATGGAATAGTGCCAAAAATTTTTTGCAGCTCTCAAATAGAAACTGTATCCCTGCAGGGGAGGAAAGGTATCTAGGGATGGAATTCAGGAAGGTGGTCATGAAAAGAGGAGTCACTGATCAAAGAGATGCTGCTCCAAAGTTTTCTGCAAAATCTCAACAAATAGGATTGGATTTAGGGTTGGGTTTCAGTTGGATATATTCAAACCTGCTTTTCCTCCTAGGAAAAGAATAAGGTTGTAAAGAAAAATGCACACATGACTCATAGTTTAGCAATGATGAGGAAGGAAATCAGAATGCCCTTCTGTTTGCCACACATCTCAGTAAAAAAAGAGATTAAATTGCTTTTAAACCAGTTTTTTTGGGGCTCTGTACTACTCCAGGAGGCTCTAATTACTTCATTTTTTTAATCGGATGACTTATCTGGAGACATGCCACTTTATTTTTAACTAAAGAAACTGACTGTACTTGTGGTCTGTGGATTAGTTGTCCTCAGAGTGCAAAGATAGCAGAGTTCACCCAGCCGGGAGCGAGCCAGGCTGCATATTGATGCAAGGGCTGGCGAGACGGGCAGACTCAGCAGTTGTTTTCTTTTGTGCTGGGTTTTCTTTTTCACTTTTAGAATAAAGAAAAGGAAATGAAGGGGGAGGAGAAAGAAGTAAAATGGGACACAGGAATTGATGTAATACCCTCCAGAAATATTTGAAGGTCATCTGCCTTAAAAAAGGGACAACATTATTTGAGAGAGCTTGGGAGGCAATTCATTAAAACCGATGAGGTGTAAATAAGCAAAGAAGACTGGCTGGGGGAAGAGTCTGTTTTTCCCAGCAGTTCCCAGAGCCAGGTCTGCAGCCTGCCCAGGCACAGCAGTTGCAGGAGCCCAGGCTGAGCAGCTTGTCCTGCCAGGGACATGGGCACTCCTGTCTCTGTACACTGTAGGGGGTTTTATCCCTCAGGAAAGTTTCAGAGCTAGTTCGTATTTCCATACATGGCCACGTCACACAACCACAGAATGGCTGCGTTTGAAGAATCCTTGAAGATCATGTAATTGTGACCCCATTCCATGGGCAGAAAATCCTGCACATCTGTCCTAGAGAGAGCATTTTGTGCAAGCTCATGGTTTTGCCATCTGCAGTAGCTTCTGATGCTTTCTGTTGTTTCCTGCTACCAAACAGGCAAGTCTTGGGGGGTGTGTCCGCATGATCGTGACAGGAGCTGCCCCTGCATCCCCGACTGTCCTGGGCTTCCTCCGCGCGGCCCTCGGATGCCAGGTGGGTTTGCGTGGCTGTTCACGGATGTTCTTCCACTGCTAGCAAGAGAGCATGTGGTATTTAAGGAAGGAGATGGGTTAGACCCTCAGAACTGCATTTAGGACAGCTGTACCAGGATGGATCCAACAGCAGGGCTTGGGGCAGCCATGAAGTCCTGGTACACCCAGAACCAAGTGGGCTGGGAACAACCCTGGGATGGCAGTAACAGGCAAGAGATGTTTTCACTCTGGGCATCTCTTGGAAAAACCCATAGGCTCATCCCACCCACCTCTCAGCAAAAATTGAGTATGTGCAATTAAATGTGTTTGTGCAAGTGCTGGGAACTTCATTACATGAGTTTTATTCTATATATAAATGGAGAGAGCTAACCTTCAGTCATCAGCCTAACCCACTTGAGATGTCCACTGCATTATTTCTCTGTGATAGGAAGCCCAACTGAAAGATCTCATTTGAGAGCCTAGAATTAGTCAGGGAAAAAAAAAAAAAAAAGGGTGGATTTTCAAAATGTCCCACAAAAATACCTTTTTTTCCCACTAATAAGTTCCTCTCATAGTGTAGCATATGTCCTGACTCAAAGGCTAAGTGCTCAACTCTTCTCCCTATTTTCAATGATACAGAGCCATGGTCTTTCCCAGTGATGCAAATGGAATTTTGTACACAGTAGAAGCCAGGGACAGTGTCCCCATGGCAAATGGGCACCCACACATTGCAGCTGCAGGCTCAGCTTACAGGACTGTGCAACTGAGGGCAATGCTTGGGATTTCAGTTTGTAATAGCAAAATCTTTCATGATCTGTTAAAGACACCTGTCTCTTTATGTCAGGTTTATGAAGGCTATGGCCAAACAGAATGCACAGCTGGATGCACCTTTACAACTCCAGGTGACTGGACATCAGGTAATTATTTTCTCCCACAATTTGAAGAAATAAAAGAAATGCACATTCCTTTAGGAAATTATGGACTGTAACATCAAGGCCAGGTTGGATGGGGCTTGGAGAAACCTGATCTAGTGGAAGGTGTTCCTGCCCATGGCAGGGGGTTGGAATGAGATGAGTTTTAAGGTCCCTTCCAACCCAAACCACTCTATGCTATTTCAGAATAGGTTTTATATCCAAAGAGGAGGTGTCAGCATTTAGTTTGAATAGTCCAAAACCTTAATTAAGGAAATTATTTCTGCACACAGACGAGGCTCCTGCAAGAACATCCAGTGTATGTACAACTATGCAAGTAACTAATGATAAAATGCTAATTATTGTTTATAGGAGAGATGACAAGTGACTTGATAACTTTGATTTCCAGGTCATGTAGGAGCCCCTTTGCCCTGTAACTTAATCAGATTGAAGGATGTGGAAGAACTGAATTATTTTGCTTCCAAAGGAGAAGGAGAGGTAGCAAATCACATTTTTATATCAAATTCTCACTAGTTAACACTGTATGAAGTAGTTTATAGAAACATTTTACCTCTGTAGTGTGCATGGTTGCTGATGTGTTACATCATGCAATCAGGAAAGGAAAATGGCAGTTTAACAATAGAGCAGCAAAGAATTAATGAAAAAGGAGCTGTGGCAGTACTTCCAGCCTGATTCCTTGATCTGCTAAGACTGAATTAATTAGTTCAGCTAAGAAGAGCTGAATTGCTGTGATTTCTACATTGCTGTGATTTCTATATTACACAAAAATTAAACTTATTTCAATAACTTTGTTATTTTTAACTGCAAATGGAATGCAAATCAACTTCAAACAAATCAGTTTTGCAAACCGTACTTCATATTTCCATTAGCTTGAAAAAAATCCGTAGATAGTTTAATAACCCAATCTATTTTAGTTTCATGGAGCACAGTCATTAAAATATTTCAAATTTTGTGAGTTACTACTTAACTTGTATTTATAGCAGAATAAGAAAATAATTCATCATCACCCTGGTTGTTTTGCAGATCTGTGTGAAAGGACCCAATGTGTTTAAAGGTTACTTGAAAGATGCAGAGAGGACAGCTGAGGCGCTGGACCAGGAGGGCTGGCTTCACACGGGAGACATTGGAAAATGGTTACCTGTGCGTACTGGACACACACAGAGTTCTTGTGGCAATTGTATTATCCCATGTAAATTTTCAAGGACTGAACTTAGGTCTCCAAGCAGGTCTGCCTTTACAAAGGATTAAGTTTATATTTGGCAGAATAAGCTCGATATGTCAGTGAAGCATTTGAAACCACAACAGGCAGTTGAAAGCTCTGTTAAAGACAGACTGCTTGCTGGATTTCTGTGGTTAAATAACTTCTCTGGGAATTCTCATTTCTTTCTCCTAACAGAATGGGACCCTTAAAATTATTGATCGGAAAAAGCATATATTTAAACTTGCTCAGGGAGAATACATTGCACCGGAGAAGATAGAGAATATCTACATCCGCAGTGACCCTGTTGCTCAGATCTATGTCCATGGAGACAGCCTGCAGGTACAAACCAAGCTTTCAGAAAATCTTACTTTACTCTTAGTAGTTAGAAGACAGAGAGCTGGGCATGAACAAAGGGAAAAAGTGAGTGGATCACGCCACATTGTCTCCCTCCTGCTTTGGAGCTGGCTGAGAGCCAGGGCAGGCAGGAACTGAGCTGCTGGTGTGACCCTGAGCAGCTTAGAGAATGCTGTGGCTGAAGATCAAGCCTTTAAGTTGGCTTTGGTGTCACTCTTTGCGTCTCCAGTGCTGTCCTTTGCCACCATGCCTGTGGTAAGCCAGGCAAAGGCAAAGCCTCTGCTGCCTGCCACACTGCCTGCCCATTCTGACCAATCTTGTTCTGTTATTTTGCACATTTATACACATACCTGCAGCTTTTGGAACCATGGCAATTCATCCTCTGCACTCAAGGCTCACGAGCATGAGCCTTCCCTTGGCAGCAGAGTTTGCCTGGGACTTGCAGGGCCATGTTAGTTATTAATGTCCACAAGGAGCACAAACCCAACTGAGGGTATTAAAACTGCTGGTAAATGCACAGTCACAGACAACCTCTTATCTGAGAAAAAGGCACAAAACGTACTTCATGATGATATGTTAGCAAATTATTGACATAATTAAACAAGAAGTGGTAAACATGCAGGAATTCAGCCAACTTGTGTATTCACTTCAGTGTAAAGCCTGGAATGTGGTTCAGCTTTTGCCTGCAACTCTCCTCCTCCTTTACCTACAGGCCTTCCTGGTGGGAATTGTGGTGCCCGATTCTGAAGTTATGCCAGGCTGGGCAAAGAAAAGAGGGTTTGAAGGAACATATGCAGAGCTCTGTAAAAATAAGGTTTGTATCTGCAGAACAGACTTGGTTTTTGCTGTAGCATTATGTGTGCACAATACTGTGTCTAGGAATGACAATCTCAGTGACAAGAATTATTTCCTCACTGAACATTCAGCAGGGTTGACCTGGATCCAGTGATAGGTGTTGACTGGTGGTACTGACCTCTGCCAGCTCTGGTGTGGGGGGGGCAAAGAGTCTGTCTTGCAGAGAACAACAGTACAGCAGGAGGAGAGGTTGTGTTTGCTTAGATTTCTTAAATAAGACAACCAAATAAGACTTATTGCTGGTCTTCTCTGTGGTGACCAGCAACAGGACCAGAGGGAAGGGCCTGAAGTTGTGTCAGAGGAGGTTTAGGTTGGACATTAGGAAAAGGATTTTCCCAGAGAAGGTGGCTGGGTGCTGGAACAGGCTTCTGAGGGAACTGGTCATACCATCAAGTCTGACAGAGCTCAAGGAGCCTTTGGACAACACTCTCTGGCACACGGTATGACTCTTGGGGCTGTTCTCTGCAGGGCTGGGAGTTGGATTCCGTGGTCCTTGTGGGTCCCTTCCATCTCAGGACATTCTATGATTCTATAAAAAGGACCCCTGTGTTAAACACACGCTCTCTAATACTGGGGAACTGCTTTGGATCACATCAGGGAATTCTGATGCCACTGAACCATCCCACTGGTGTCTGTGGGAATGATTCTGCACTGAAGTCTGGCAGATGGCGGAAGGACTGTAAATTTAACAGCTATGTCACATAGCTGGTTTGAAAATAGAACCTAACTTTTCATACAAAGGAGACACTTAACATCAGCACACTTAAGTGTAAAGTTTATACACTACAATAGAATTTTTTAATTACATATTAACTATTAGTAAGGCACTTGAACTTTACTCAGAAACACTTTTTTTGGTGAACAGCGAGTATTAATTGCATGTAAGGCTGACTATGGCAGCTCATGAGGAATTTCTGTGTTTTAATGCAGGAACTGCAGGAAGCGATAATGGAAGACATGGTACGGTTAGGGAAGGAGAGTGGGCTTCACTCCTTTGAGCAGGTAAAATGGAACACATCATTCAGTGTGGTCAGACAGGCAATTTGTCTGTATAGAAGAGGGATTTGTCAGCATTTATGATACTACAAATCTTTGTTGCAGCTGTACATGATGTTGTTGGAAAGACCTTTATTGCTGGCAAGTTGTATTTATTCCTTTGGAAAAACGTATTTGCTGTCATTCTGCTTCCCACCCAGGTTTGAAATGTGAATTAAATTTAGTGAAAGTTTTGGGTGCAGAGGTCAAAATCTAAATCAGGGACATGGATAATCTCCAGACTGACAACCAGAGGTTAAGATAAACATCTGTAGGAGTCTGACTTTCCTGCCACTGAAAGCTGTTAGAAATTGGGTAACTCATTACTACTCTTATACCTGACCTTGAAATGCTGCTGGTTTCTTTATTTTCAGTTTGGGCACTGAGTTCTTTCCTGCTTGTGTAAATATTTCTGCAATAGAGCTACAAACACTTCAGAAGGGGAGATCTGAAATCAGCCATGGATTACATAGCATTAAAAACACAGAAAAATTATCCATCCCATGGATAATGCTTATTTCTGTTTTAAAAAATGAACATCTTAATCATTACATATAACTGGCAAGGGCCTTTTTGCTTTTGTTTAGACTGTTTCTGGGTGATAATTCTAATGAATAATTCACCATATCGGAGTGGAGCAGAAGCATCATTAAACGTAACCCTGTTATTCTTAATTTCTCAGTTACCTATGCAAATGAAATGATAACAAAAAGAAATTTTTAAAAATAATTCAGTATAAAGCATAGGTTTTAATGCACATAATTGTCTGTGCAATAAGTCTTGTTTGCCTCTGCCATGGTCTTCACAGTATGAAATATCCTCAAATAATCAATTCCACCAGCAGTTTTCAATTAATAAAGTATAATGAAGTGAGGAAAGCCTTGTCATCTTTCTAAAAATTGGAATAAAGTAATAATAGAATAGAATAAAAAATAAATGATACCATTTTAAAATTAAAGGGCTTCAAAACTTCATCTCTGCTGCAATATGCAATCTTAAAACCAAACTTTGAGCCAGATACTGTGGCTAATGTTCGCGTGGGATGGGATCCCCTGTTTATGGGGATACTCTTCATCATCCCCGTCCTTGTCTGCAGCTTGGATCTCTGTCTTGGGAATGACATGTGTGACTTCTACAACCATCAGCTTCCAGGATCTGAAAGCTAGTGCAGCAAATGGGGGAGCATTAATGGTGCAAACACTGATTTATGAAGGATCGCATGGGGGCAGGACCTGGACCACGATGCTTGCAGAGAAAGATGAATCACATAGCTAAGGAACAGAAAATGGATTTGCAGCCTAAATTGCTGCAAATAAACTGCAAGGCAGTCTGGCTTGGGGAATCTCAAGAGCAGCAGATGGCTGGGGAATTTTGTCTTAAATCGGTGGACTCTGACCAGTCACGCAGCAGTTTTCTGCTTTCTCCCACCCAGCATGGGAAGGAAACGCTCACTCCCATCTGTGCTGCCAGGCTCCCCACTGTGCTCAGAGCCACTGCCTCAAACAAGGGCAGCCTTGTGAAAAGCCATTTGCGCAGGCTAAAAGATTTGTATCACTTTAATTAGCTAAAGATGATCATCATGTACACGCTTTGTGCCTGCAAAGCTTCAAGATAATTTTGCAAGATTGAATCAGTGCTGTTTACTTTTGCAGTGGGGTTAAGTTGACGTTTCCTAGCACAACTCCCTGCCCTTGCCCTCTCCCCCACTGCCTTTCAACTGTGTGAAACTGCAGTGACGATATCACACTGTCCCTTGTGTGCTGCCTCGCTGTGCTCTGGCCTTGCTTTCGCAGAGAAAAGAAGATTATGTGCTCATTCACTTGGAGAGCTCCCTTCTGTGGGCAGGGGACAGAAATCCTGGGCACTCAGCAGAAGAGTGCCCTGGACTGGAGGCACCACTGGAGGGGAGCACAGCAAAAAAGTTAATGTTTATTCAGTGTGATGCCTGCAGCCTTTGCTATAAATATATTCCTCTTTTATTTTAGGTCAAAGCCATTTATATTCACTCTGATATGTTCTCGGTGCAAAACGGTTTGTTGACACCAACATTAAAGGCTAAGAGACCGGAACTGAGAGATTACTTCAAAAAACAAATAGAAGAGCTATATTCAAGCATCTCCATCTGAAATCACTGGAAGAATCTTCTGAGTAATGGACTTCATAGCAATATTAGAATAATACTCAAAAAGTACAGAGCCAGAATGATACTGCTGAAATGGATAAGCATCTGAACCTTACATTTGAGCCTCTCATTTTTCTAGGATTTCATCACTAACCATATTTTCCCTTCTTTTTGCCATCAGGTGTGATACAATTTCTTTTTTACTCTAGGTATACAGTAAGGCACTACTAAAAGTTACGCTAAATTGCCACAAAATATGCAGAAATTTCAATCTATGACCAAGTAAATGATGGAAGCATATATTATAAATAACTACAAACATTTCTAATTAAAATAGGGAAAATTTCAGATATGTCTGTTGATATTTGATTGTATATAACCTAATATATTAGAAACTAAAATTATAAGTAATTAAATAATGTGGTCTACCTCAAATAATCAGTGACTGATGGTGAAAGTAAAAGTCTATTTTCTCTGATTTGGAACTTCAAACTGGATATTGGTTTATATAGTAAGTGATAGTTTTTATATTTTTCAGGACATAAATGACATTGATTTGATTTAATCATTGATGACTTAACAACCAGAGCAGAAATAGGAAGGAATTTCCCACTGTTTGTACTTAATAGACCTATTCGTATATTACATCTAATGGATTAATGTTACCTTCAAATTACAAGAACAGGGTAGGAAGCAACAGCACAGAATTCCCTCTGTTTCCTTTTCATCCCAACACAGTTTATCCATGGGATGCAGATTCTGCATTAGGGCTCCTTCAGTCCAGGGCACCCGCGGACATCCGAACTGCTCAAACGGAGAAGGTTGCAAAAGCATGGCTGGCTCTGTGGCGGCTTTAGGTGGGAGTTCACGATAATCCATATGCTCCCAATCCCTAATTTATTACTTCACACGCTGCTAATACTGCTAGTCCAGCTGGACTAACTCCCTTTCAGAAACAGTGCTAAAGAAATGGAGCACAAGGAATAAGCTGTGATTCTGGATGGGGCTTAGCAAAATGAAAGGGGTTTGGGAAAAGGCCAGCCTGAGATGCAGCAGTGGAGGGCATCCTTTGTCTGGCCATGGAAGGGGAAGGAATACTGCCCCAAAAGACTCATGGGGGTGGGCTAAAGGCTGTGTTAGCCATCGCTGTGCAAGGTGTCACCGCCTGGCGGAACAGTGGACGTGGTGGCAGAAAGGCCTGTTACGGGAACGTCTTTATGGTCAGACACCTGAAAGCATCAAGTCCCATTGGCATCCCTTCCGATGGCCTCTCTGGAATAACCAGCAAGTTGTCTGGATAAAATCTTAGATTTCTGTGGTCATCAGAAAGGGGATAAGTCTCACAAGGAGTAGGAACAGACTCTAGAGCTCTGTCTTGGTACAAAGCACGGTACAAGGCAAAGAGAAAACTGTCATGTCGAGTTGCTTGAATACTTGGACTGTCGATGGCTTCTTTCTGCTAAACAGGGTCCTAAATATCTGTGTATTTTACTAGCTGATGTTTGTTGCACCAGTACATACTAGCATGGAGCTGTGCCTGCTAGACCTTTGCTAGGACAGTGGAAGCACACTATTTTCTCTCTTATAGTGGAATCCACTGTAGACTTCTGAAGCTAAAAGTTTAAATTTTTAATCTAAACAGTATCTTATTTTCTCTCTGACATTCTGTTGCATGCTTCCAAACGAAATAAATCAAATTAATAAGTTAGTGTTATACAAAGACTGACTTATTGCAGTGATTTCAGAATAAAATGATACCATATCATTTCATAAAAGGAAACCATATCAGTAACATAATGACTCAAAAGAATGTGGCAGTTTGATTTATCAAATGTGCATGTGTCTGAATCCCTTTATGCACCTGATTCCTCATGTGATTTCAGTGCAGTGACTCATATTAGTCCAAAGCAAGTAAAGAAATATCTGAGATCTGATGGGATCATCATTTTTCACCAATGTATGCAGCAATAGCATCCCTGGGGAATTTGTGTGCACCACGTCAATGGAGGATAGGGATTATTGCATAAAATCTGGCTCTTTAGGTCAAGTCATAAAGGATTTTTATCTCAGTGGAGTTTAGTTCATATCCTTTTTGTATCAGCCAAAAGACAGTCATTACACACACCACCTTCAAAGCAATGGAGAAGTAAATTCAGTAAAATTTCCTGTCTGTTTTAATGCAACATGTTTAAAATAAAAAAAACCCCAAACCCTAGTCATCTAAGAAAGTTGAGAAAAGCTATTTTTGACTGATATTTTGTTGCCATTTGAATTTAATTTACTTTTCTCCTAAGATGATTTCAGGCTTTTTGAGGCAACTAAACTCTGTATAAATATAGAAGATCCCAATATGAGTTTATTTACAGCTTAGATGGCTGTTATTTTTACATATACGATGCTGAATAATATATCTATATTCTTCTTTTGGTATTTGATGCAAAATGTCAGATGCACTAGAGCATGTGATATGAATATGAATAAATATATGAACACCAAAAGAATGAGAAAGAAAAAATGCAGACTTGGCCACACTTGGATGATGCAAAATCTGAGTTGGTTTTTGTCACACCGAAAGCGTGAATGCTTTCAGAACTTGTGAAAAAATCTATAAATAAACTAAAAGCTCTCTTTTATACTTGTATAATCAGATTTTCCTCTGCAGGTCACTCTCTCGCCAGAATCATAATGATGTTGTAAGAGATTAACACTTGAAAAAGAGACATGTAAGGCATGAGCTAGGCTCAATCCTGCTTCTCTTCTAATTCCAGGAATATTTATTTTGTATTGAGCTTTCTTAAACTGAAACACTTCTTGTGACCACCAAGGAAAAATCCCCAGGGCTGTCCAATAACCAGTTGTTTGGTTTTTGGTTGGTTTTTGGTTTTTTTTGTTTTTTTTTTACCTTAAGATAACTAATTACAAAATTAGTTTCTATTATTCATCTTAAAGAGTGGCAACTCTTTTTGCAGTCAGTTTTACAGTTGCAGTACTGCATTCTTGGACACGTTAAACATGGGAGGTTCTTCCTGGGCCTGGTGCTATTTCTGTGGAATCACTGGAAGACTGTCTTATATACAAAAAACCACAATAAAATACATTTTTCAGGAAGAGGCTCTTGCTTAGTTATATATTTTGTATGTTCTTTGCTTGATATATTGCACAGAGAAAAATCTGTTCTGCCAAAATGCACAAAGTGTGAGCAGAAACTGGACCAGAGTCTTTAATCCCACGTGGGCAGGAAATACATGGAATAATTCTGTCCTGAAAGGCACAATTGCAGGTTAAAATGCTTGATGCACATCAGATGAGACAGAGACGGTGAGTTTTTATTGATAAAGTACCATTTTGCAATCTGCACTTAGTCAGTATCTATCAGCAACAGTAAAGTCCAGTCTCATTTTTGCCATGAATATAAAATTCTCACGTGTAACAAAATAATCTGACCTTAACCTCTGGAATGAAAAAACTAACTTCGATTTTTTTTTTAGTTTTACATGTATTAAAAGCACAAACTGCTGATCTATATGTAAATAAATGCTACAAGATGAATGTAAAATGGGAAAGAATATACTATTTTTGCATGGTAATAGGTTACTTAAAGACCTCTTGATGCCTTAGAAAAAAATTGAAAAAGCATTTTATTTACAGGCAATTCTATTGGCCTATCTTTTGTATCTTTAATTCACTTTGGCTTTCTCTGGGGAAAAAAAATATCAGAATTAAATCATTGCTTCTTCTTGGAATTGATGTTCTTCAGTATTTTACACATTTGGTGGTTCCTATACCACCTTTGTGCCTGGGAAACTATGAAGCTTTTCAGAGAAGAAATCTGGATGCCTGTAGCCCAGAAGTGAAGAAGTTTTAGATCCCTTGAATTCTTCCAAAGAAAAATGTTTTCTGAGGCATCTGGAGTCCCTTTAAGCCCTTCATTTCAGCTTTTTGTTATGTATTTTAGCAAAGCAAAAGCAGCCAATGAATGAGGCATTTTGGTAAGTGTTGCCTATTGTATTTTCAACTGAAAGTGAAGGGGGGTAAAATTTAACATATACATTTGTGTAAAAAAAATCCTGTTATTAAAAATTTTTCAGTTTTGGTATATTAGCATGTGTATCAAAGAGTCATCTATGGAAACTTTTGTAAAGAACTAAATTTTCACCTTTCTCAAAACTGCTCATAAGATTTTCTCGTGGACTGACATACAATAAAAGCTCTTTTATAAAACCTGTTTTTCCTCTAGCACTTTGTCCTCACCATCGGTATGAAGTCATTCAGAATATGTACCTAAACTAAATGTGTCGTAAAAATAAGAAATTGTGTAAAATAAAATAACAACCAAAAGCATATTGGGACATGAGGTTGATTTAGCAATCTCCTATGAAAACAAACTGTTGCAAAGTGCTCTGAAGATGCAGCAGTCTTCCTTTAATGGCTTCATTTTTTTTTAATTTTAAATCAATAATAATATAACCAAATGTATATGCTTGTTTAATATGAATTGCAATTGGGAATGCATAGTATTTTTTCAGACTGTGTCTAAACCAATAAAGTTTCAAAGCATTTGGGCTCTATTCCGGTTTTTGTGTGCACTGGTGGTATCTCGTAACATGTAACAAAGCAACGAGATTCCTCTTCTCTACAAACTGAAGCACGGGGTCGGATCAGTACAGGGATTATCACACACACGATTTATTTACTCCATTTTCATCCCGGAGCTTTTCCCTGCGAGGGCGGTGAGGCCCNCGCGCCCCCCGCGCCGGGAAGGCACCGCGGAAGAAACGCCGCGCATCCCCTCTGCCAGGGGCGGCCGCCCCCCCCGGCCGCCGCGGCGGGGGCCCCCCCCCNCGGGCCGGTGTCTCCCAGATGTGCCGGCGGCGCCTGTTCGGGAGCGCGGGGCCTCGCGGGCCCGAGCCCGCCTGTAAGCGCCGCTCCCGGGCGGCGGCGGGGCTTGGGGTGCAGGAGGCTGGGCCCGTACTGGCGGGAAAGGGGGGGGGAAAGAGGACCCTGCGCTGTGCTTTGTCCGGTGTGTTCTCGTGGGTAAAGATGCCGGGCAGGGTAATCCGGCCAAGCTTTTTACCAGTAGCGTCCTCGGTGTCCCCCCTAAGATTTGTTCCTCACACGTGTGCCCAGCGCAGCGGGTCCTGTGTGAGGCCGAGAAGTGGTTTCTTGTTTTCCATGTCCCTCACCGCTTGGAGAAAGCGGACTGCTGTTCTGGAAACAGGAATGTTGCTTCTATTTTACCTGCTAGTTAGCAATAGGAAGGATTTTTCCTTCTGTAAAGTGCCTCCCCTCCATTTAATCGAGTTGGAAGGGAGCATTGAGAAATGGCAAGACAAAAGCCTTGCTTACCTTTGAGAGAATATTGGAAGAATTGCTTGAAGTCGTTTCTCAAAAGGAGCTGCCTCGTTGTTGAACGCAGTGCAGCAGATACCAAGCTAAGTATTAGAAAAATTGCAGTTCAAAGGAAGGGATGGGAATCAAGTGAAGGCTGATAGAGTATGGGGAAGACCAGTGTGGGATGTCTTGATCTTGGGCTGATCTTGGTAATTTAATAGTAAAGCTTTGCTGTTAGATTGTACAGCAAACATTTGTTACTGCCTTGTTCCTACTCTGCTGGCTCCTGCTCTTACATTTATTTTGTGCTCCTGGGCACAGAACTGTGTGCAACCAGCCGCCCGGAGGCCTTCCATATGCTTGAAAAAAAAGAAGGAAAAGGATGAGTCCTGTCCACATATCATCCTGTCCTGAATTCCCAAGAAGCTTCAGCCGAAGGGCTTTGTGTGGCCCTGGGGAAACGCAGTGACTCAGACCCAGGTTTTAGTGTGGGGATGGATGCTCCTTTGCAGTCATAAAGGTGTAGCTCTAGAAAGTTTGACTGTTTCTAGCTCTTGGATAATGAAAGCAAAGCGCAAAGTTAATGACTTACAAATTAGTTTTAGGATAAGAAAATATGTCTCTGAAATTAGCTGGTTACTGATTAATTGTGTTGTTAATGCCATTTGGGATTATATACAGTGAGGACTGGTTTATGTAGAAATCCTTGATGCTCCTAATAAACTCCATTTAAAACTGAATTGTACTCAAACTACTTTGAATCTAGGTAAAGGATGCTTCCAGGGTGGTGGGTTTTTTTTCCTTTTAATCAACAGGTTTCTAAAACACGAGAAGTACTTATTTTAAGTCTGCTTTTTGTTTTGTCTTGGTATACTGCTGAAAAAAGCAAATTCAGATTTTACATTGTTTGTGATAATAGGGTCAAAAAGTGTTATGAGTGTAGAAGGTGGGAACAGCTAAATTAGAAATAATAATCTAAATTCTAATGTTGAAATTATCATTACTGAACTATATATTTATTCTCTAGGCCTGAAGAAAAAGTTCAGTGGGAAAAACCTACCAAAGATTAAAGAAAATGTTGAATATACTGAAGAGAGCTCTTCATGCAACCAGAGGTCAGCTAGAACTCATTCAAACATACCCTTGTTAAGACTTGACAATATAGTAAATTATATTGTTTCATCTTGTGAGATGGCTCTTGGAGTAATGCAGTCTGAATTATCAGTGCACTGATGTTTGTCAGATTATTTATTGACACCCCATAAAGACATTTTGGAGTTGTTGCTTTTGTCTAAAACAGTGTAGCTCTCTGATTGAACTTGGTTCTGTTCTTTAACTGCAGCAATCAAATGACTGCCAGAGAAACAACAGACTTTGAGATAAAAGAAGAGGAACCAGAAGAAAGCAGTGTACCACTGAAGGTGAGACTGCTGTCTTGCTTTTTATCTACTAGTGATGGAGGATAAATCAGAGAAATGTGACACATTAAATTCTTTTTCTATTCAGGTAAAATTTCCTATGAGTTATGTATGTGTGTGCCCAGACAGTTTTCAGGCTGAACCTGGTCCTGGATTTTGGGTTATATTTTCTGTGTCTTGGGCCAGAATAAAAGCTGTTGGAGGTACTGGTAGCATGAGAAAACATCAATACTAATTATCCTGGACGAGGCAAGGCTGTAGGAATCGTATTGTGGGGAAGAGATCTCAGTAGATTGTGATTCCAGAGAATTGCTCACTTCTAGGTCAGGCACAGAGCTTTGACATGTCACTGATGCTCTTTTTTTGTATTATTAAAACTGGCACAAAATAATTGGAGATGATGGTGCAGAAGTGTTACAGGACAGTAAATACTGCAATGGCAAGAGAATAGTGAACCAGGTGTGTTTGAACTTAAATCTGCTGCAGCAAAGGGCACAGGTGATACTGGTATAAAACTATTTTTCTTTAAAATGTTAGCTCTTCTTTAGAGTGTACCAATTATTTACATTTTCTACAAAATGCCTAGTTTTGTAGAATCTACTGCCTATGCATCGTAGATGTTTGTACAGCAGTGGTGTAGGATTCTGAAAGTGAGGACTGGGTGTCTGGAAAAAAATAAAATCAGAAGACAGTGAAGTTCATTACTCCACCTCTGTTGTGCCTAAGTTCAGTTGATGTCAGTATGCCTTCAATGGCAGTCTCATTCAGCAAAGATTGCTGGATCAAATGATGGGATATTTGTCATGAATCTTAGAGCTGTAAGTTTGCAGATTTGTTAATGTGCATGAAAAATCCTGCAACAAATTACACTGCAAATGGCAGGCTTAACTGGTTAAGTAGTAGACAGTGAGTTTTCTCAGCATCTGCTAATGTAGGATGATATTTAAATGCCTTTCTTTGTCTGTGTTCAGTTTTCTCAGGTTGTTTGTATTGGTCTTTTAATTTTAGGATTCCAAAATAATCAGCTTTGAAAGTAAAGGAAGTTTGAAAAATGCTGAAGTAACTTCAAGTGAGTATAATGGCAATACATTATATTATTAAATATGTTTTATATCTATAATAAATTAAATGTAAAATTCATGATATAATTTTATTCCTGTAAAAATACTGGTCTTGTACTGTGCTGTCGTTGTACTGGTTCTGACTGTGTGATATTAGAAAGGGAAGGTTTTGATACCACTGGCTGGACTCGCATGAATTGGTTGTAGGCAGCACAGACAGACCCACAGCACCTGAGACAGTCTTGAGCTCAGCCTGCTGGAAACCACATGATCTTGGTTTTATCACTAAAACTAGTGATAGTTTTAGTGATAATGACAGAACTAGTTGTGGACATGCATTCTTCAGTTCACTCAAACCTGCATTTCTAAAAGCTTGTGACCTGTTTAAGAATTGCCCTACTAGGGGCTATATTCCTCAGGTATGTCTTGTGAGCCTTGGGCAAAGAAGGTATCTTCTCTTGGTTTATGGTAGTGTATGGAAGTAAACAAAGGATGCCCTTTGTTTCCTTCATTAACTGTATTATGACTCACTGTAAGATGAGTGACAATATTTAACTCATTACAGGAATGAAACTCAGATAAGGAAATCCTGATGGTTTGTACAAGATGATAGATTTTTTTTTAGCCACATTTTTTGTCTCTTTCTCTAGGTACAGAAATTACTCTTCCTACGGGTGTTTCCACCTTTCTCATAGAGTGTTTAGATGAAGATTCAGCTGCAGATTGTAGCACTGCTAGCGACAGCCTGCAGACTTATTCATCCCCTGAAACATTTAGAGATGATGATTTGGGTGAGACTTTTGGGTGACTTTTTTCAGTTTTATTTGATGTAGAAAATGCGGGGAGATTGTCTACAATAGAAAGACTAGTGGCCTCCCTTGGTGTGACTCACCAGGTCACATCTTTGCTATAAACCTGGGCTTAACATGGAATCAGTGTATCTGTCCTCTAATCTGGTGTGAATCAAGTCCTTGTGTAATTTGAATCCTACTTTAAACCTAAGCATTCACTGTTGACACAAGCTGTTTATTGGGAATGACCCACAAATGTGTGTTCAGCCAAATTTCTTCCAAACTTTTTTGCAGCTGTTTGAGCCAAGACAGTGCTTTAATTTTCCTTTTTAGTTTCTGTCCTGCAAATGTGATTGCTTTCAGTTTGGTCACAAATTTAGTACCTCAATGAATTTCAGCATAAGAGATCTGCACTTACATTTTTTATGTCCAGAAAGATGCAATTTTTACTCTGTGGACCTTGGCAAGTACAAGAACTCTACTCTCCTGGACTCCAGCAAAGCAGTGACCATAGATAAGATGCCACAGATCTCAAATCTTTCAGCAATATTAGGTAATTATTTTCTACAATACTTCAGGATATAAACATAAACAAATTTCACTCTGGTGTGAGGAACCTGTATAAACTATGTAATGATCATTTTATGTAAAGTGCATAATGGAGAGCAGCTCCCTGCTAGTGGTTTGTGTTTGCTTCTAATATTGTGCTTTATAAGTTAGTTTGCACTAAAAAATGGTCTGGTCTAAGCTGGCGTAGCTTTTTCATTTAAAGTTTAGCTTTCATGTTTTGGGTTTTTTTTAGAACCTGCACCAGAGGATTTTCCAGACCGATGCAGTAGAAGGTAATCGCTGCAGCAGACTTTGATGCATCTAAATGTTCAGACTCTTCTCTTTTGAGAGATTCTTAAAAGAAAGACCAGTACAAATAAGCCTCTGCTCCTGCAAACACTTCTGTGGAGTTTCAGCTACCTGTGTCCTCACTAGCTTTGATATTGGTGGAATTTGAAATTGATCAGTTTGCTTTAAGACTTCTAGTTTGGCCTTGCAGCTGTAGGAAAGTCAGTGTAAGAGAACTCAATGAAGGATTTTATGGAAGGAGATGACATTTATTTACAAAATCCCTAAATAAGTTGCTTTTATGCAATTGTACTAATTCTGTCAGATTTCATTCAGCCACAGCAAGAGGGGTGTGCTCAGGTGGTCTGGCCAGGCTTGTCTGTGTAATAGCATGTGAATGGTACCTGTTGTCAAGTTTTCATTAAGTCTGATATTCTATGCTTGCCCAGAGAAAAATCAGTTTTTGGGCAGGTCTTTTATGTTCTTTAGGAATCATCAGCATATATGGGGAGCTCCTTTGCTTTGGAATACTGCTGACTTTATACTACAGTCTTGGGCCAGGTTACTGCCTGTTGATAGTGTTTCCTTACTCGGAATGCATCTGCCAGGAGGTAGAATGGGGGGTGTGTGTGCTGTGCTGGCACCCTGTTGACACCCTCCTGTTGTTGCGTGCCAGGTTTTCTCTGACAAGTTGTCTGTGGTGAGGTTTTATCACAGAGAAGGGTCTTCTATACTTGGCCTTGTCACAGAGCTGCCTTCAGGCCCTGACATAAAAACCAGAGGAAAATGAGTGTTTTTCTAGTAACAGCATCATTTCTTTTAACCCTTGTGCTTCTCCTTCCAGTCTTATATGCTGACGTTTTCATTCATAACACATATCAATCTTAGTGTTACAGATCTCTACACAATTGATTCTGAATTTTCTTGTGAACCTAATTTCCCCTGCATCCTCCTTAAATGTGTTCTGTCCTAGAATGCTGAAGTGCTAAGTATTTAGTGAGTCTTCTGTGGGTCTTAAGTCACAGCAATCCTCAGGATAAGATGTGTGACTTGATAAGCTATCAAATAACTGTAAAGGGTGATTAAGCAACTCCTTAACAATATTTTTTAAAATAAGATTTATCCCTTTTCACTCTACCTATATTTTCCTAGGATTTTCTTATTAATAGGCTTTTTTTAATGTTAACATTCATTCAGAATAGTTGTTCTTTTCTTTTTCTCCTCTTCTAGAAAGAGATCATCAAGTTTCTATTACAGTTCTTCAGCATTAAGCATTTCAACTACACTGGCAGGTAAAATATGACCTGAAGGAGTTGTACTAGCTGTGAGAACAGAATATTCTACCCAAACTTAAACGGTTGCACAGTACCTAAACCTTCTAGGTTTAGATAACCTAGGCTTCTACTGTGTCATTTCTCTTCCAGCACAGACTAAACTCAGTTGTGTCTAGAAGGGAAAGTGTAAATTGAAAAATCGTCCCAGCAAATAAGACTTGGTTCTAATTAATGTGTTAGGAGAAGAAAACAAAAACAACCAAACAACTAAAGTCTCAGACCCTGCATTTTTCCATTTAATCACTCACGATGCTCAATGAAAATTGACATTTCTTATTTACCTTACCCAGGAACACATCTGTTTGTGTCATGCTCTTTACTTGAGCTTTTTTCATATCAGCTTCACAAATACACCGAGTCCCTGATGTAACTACAGTTCTGATCTATGACTGATACAATTCTGTCTGTGGCCCAGGTACCACATAATTTCCCCCTGCTTAATTTGGAGTCTAATGGCAGCAGAAGCTGCCACTGGTAAAGACTGCTGTGATTATGCAGGTCTTTGGTCCCACAGTGTTTACCCAGCTGTAAATAGCCAGGTGAACATAAGATTACTAAGCAGCCTTGTTTACAGAATGGGAGAGGAGTAAAGCAGTCCTGATGGTGGGGAGAAGGAGACGAGGATTATATTGGAGGGAAGAACTGTGTTTACATGGGTGGCTTTGGAATTACTCCTCTTTGAAAACCATCCTCTAAGACATGGGGTGGAGAGTAGCTGTCATCTTTGTCTCAAAGTTAATTAATGTGTTGGAAATCTGTCACAGGAAAAAAACTCTGTAAAATAACAGCTGCAAGAGAGAGAACTCCAGACCTAAAAAGCGGTATACGCTGTTCTTCACCGTTAGGACCGGAAAGCAAGGTGAAAGATTCTTAATAAATCAGCAAGGTTGTAACACAAATAATTTGCTTCTTGTATGGGTGGAAAACTCCACCTAGAGGAATAGTAGTTCCTGCTACACTTGTAAAGCAGTGTTTGCAGCCAGGGCAGAGTGAAGGTGTAGCTTGCCTCTCCCTCTCGAGACAGCAGTAATCATGGATGTCCCCAGGCTCACTGTTTTTCAGACTGGCTGTGTCAGTGGTACTGAAATAGGTTGTGTAGAGCTTGACTATGACAGGGGGACTATTTTTAAATGCTTTCCAGGCTATAGAGATTCACTTTGTAACGCAAAATGTAATTGTTTCATTATTTAGCCTGATAATCAAACAGCTAAAGGCAAAAGGCTGAAGAAAAAAAAAAGCAGTTTTAATCCCTTAGAAGAAGGTTCATCATCGTTTAGGCAGCTTGATGCCCCAGAAGACACGTCAGCCAGATCAGAGGGGTTGACAGCAGAGGTTCTGCCAACTAAACCAACAGGTGCTGTGGTGGTGAGTATTCCCATTGTGCCCCACTGATTAACACCAGCGTGGAATGGAAGTGGGAGTTGTGAATCTTGACTGAAGTTACGATTAATAGGAGAAGTGGCAGGAAGTGCCACATCTGAAGTGTCTGTGCTGCAGTAAAATAATTCTTTGTCTTAATTTTGGAGAGTGTAAGACCAAAAAAAAGCCCTGAATGACAGGAGGAACTAGTAGTAATTCTAAACTGAGTTCTTAAAGTATTGTGTACTAGGAGAATACTGTAAGAGTAATAATAAACAGCAAAGACGTTGAAACTGATACTGAGTTCTTCTCTGTTTTTGTTTAGCAAATGACTTCCACCATGCTAATCATGGAGGAAAATAAAGTCCTAAAAAATCCTGGTAATGCTCAGCTTCTAGAGCTAGATGTGAGTGTCTATCTAATGTTTTTTTTTTTTTTTTTTTGAATGATTAAAACCAAATAAATCATTCCATGTGGCACATTCCATTTCTGCCTATATATATGTTACACTGCAAATTGCACAACAAACTGATAAATTCTGGACAATTAAAAAAACCCAAACAACCCAATCTAGGAAATTTTTTTGTATTTTTACAAATGTAGTATAAAACCAGCACTAGGACCCTTACTTGCACAAACTCTTTGATTCAAAGTTGATATTTAAATGCCAGTTTGAATTCTTTGGCTGTACAGGTAGTACAGTACTGCCACTTGTCTCTTCACACTTGAGCTGGTGCATATTAGATTAATAAATAGAGAACATCAGGGTCTTGCTGAATCCCCAAATAATTTTTATTTAAGCAATAGAATATCTTTTGCATGAGCCAACAAGCATTAGCCAATCTGAGTTGTTGTCTGTTATTTAACTGGGCAGTTATTCCTTTATATTTTGTATTTTGACGGAGCTGTAGCTTAGCTTGTCACCGGTGTGTAAAGCATCACCTGGGGAAGACCTGTTCCTGAATACCACAGGTCCATTTGTAAACTCAGAAGAAATTGTTCCTGCATCTCTGAGCTCAGAAAAAGAAATTATTACTCAAAGTCCAGAAGAAAAGAATATTTTAAAGGTTCTGATTTTATTGCACTTTTTAAATCCAGTTTTGTCATGCTAATTTCTACTGTACTGTGTATTTAATCCTTACAGTATCAAAACTGCTAAAGAGAATGTTTAAAGCTTTGAAGCTTTCTATCACCCTTTCCAATAGCATGTTGAGTGTACACAAGTAGTCCTAAATGTTTTGTAGTGATATGCCTTGAAATCTACATGTAATCTCTAATTTCCCTAGAAGAATGCTAAAAGAACATTTCTTCAGTGGGAATAGTTGTATGAATGAAATGTCATTATTCTTTTCAGCCTCTGTGTGACAGACAAGAAATCTGCTCCATCGTTAGACTGTCTCCAGACCGGAGGCCTTCCCGGCTCCAGCAAGTTCCAGTTAACTCGAAAGAGTTCTGCCTTCCCAAAGGACTGCCTGAAGGTAAAGGAGTATAGACTTGGTTCTGTACTCCTTTATATATAGTATATATAGTATAAATATACTGTGCAGATGCTAACTGGTTAGTTGAGTGTTTAAAAGTTGTTGGGCTTTTTTAAAAAGTCTGAATATTTGGAAAAATCGCAAGGCTAAAAAGAGTGATAGATGCAGAAAACTTCAACTCTCTGGCTTAATAGTGTTCTTGTGCAACAGTACTTTATTAAAATTGCACTAAGGTTTTCTCCTCCAAGGATCTTTAGCATAGGAATTAATACAGTCATAGGCTACTTCAGAATTAAGGCCTTTCTATTATTCTGTGCTTTATTTCTAGGGCGAGTAAGCCTGAGTTGAACTTTGGTATTCACCACCACCCCTCCACCAAAGTAGTTCAAGTTATCAATAAGTTTTTCTTTAAAAATTATCAGTTTCTCATAAGATTTCTGTTCTTTTCTCCTGAAACCCTTAACATAGGGAAAGCTCCTTTATTTACTTCCTAGGTTTTTGTTAAACAAAAATGAGAACTGTGAACAAAACTATCTCATCACTTAACACAGAGGTAAAAGCCTCTCCCTTTCCCATCTCTCATGAAGTTTCTTGGTGTACCACTGGATGGCACGTGTCTTCCAAAGTTTAAAGTAGTTCTTCTCCAAGTTCCCTGCAAATTGTGTGTCATTCATTCTGTTTGAAGTCAATACAGAGATACTGCATAAGTGTGGTAGCTTTCAAAAATAGTGAATACACAAAAATTTTCATTTGCGGTCTCTTAGGTCCAAATGTCTTCCTACTTCGGCCCCAGCTATATGCAGAGAAGTGCGTGTAAGTGTGTGTGTATGTATTAATTAATGACGCTCATCCGATGCTTCTGTGCAGATCAAAAACTGGGATGCTAGGTCATGTGCCCAGGCAAACTGTGGAAATACAGAACACAGGTTGTACTTGGTGAGCAAGTGAATCAGAAATCAGCAAGTAGTGTAAGAACAAAAGTTGGGGTTTTTTACTCCTTTTCTAGAGGGTCTTGGTATCAGGAATTAGACCCCACTGCAGTGGGGGGGTTATGCTGGATGTTTTATTCTCTGCTCAAGGAGTTTTTCAGATGATGCTGGTTTTCATTAGGAATGTACATATACTCTGAACTATTGTTGTCTCCTCACTGGTAAATGAGACCTGCAAGATCCAGATTCTTCCAGACAAATGTTACCATTGGATATATCTAGTGAACATCTGAACAGCTGGTCAGATCATTGAGCTTTCTCTTACATGTGAGAATGTACCACTTTATTGATAATTATTTATCACTTTTTTTTGTACCAGATACTATAACAAGTACCAAAAATTGGATCTACTGTAAACAGAGATGAGATTTTTGGCTCTCAGCAGGCGTTAACAGAAGAAATGACCATCTTGCTGCTGTGACAGGGTGGTAAAACAACTAACTAGTAAATAACGGTTGTATGTTTTTTTGCATGTATGTTGTTTGAAATTTAGTAGTATGTGTTTCAGTAAGCTAGTAAATACTCAAATACTTTATATTAAATTATTCTGTACAGCAGCTAGATCCTGTTCTGGGCATTATTCTGTAAGGATTCCATAAAGATGTTTGTTCAGTTTGTTTAGATTTTTAAAAAGTGTGACTGAAGAACAGCAGACCAAGTTCCTTTAATAGAATTACTTCTGTCTCTCTCTCTGCCAAGATTTTTAGTTTTCTCTAGTAGCATTAGTATCTAAAGATGGGACCTCTGTTTAAGTGTTAACATTGGCTATGAAGGTAACTGCATGTCTGGGGAGTGGCTGTGAAAGCATTCATGTGCTCTTGGGGACCCAAGAAGTCAATACAACGCCACCATTAAACTCCTTGAATGCTTAGATCTGCAGAACTTTGGAAGTACAGGACTGTGAGTTCTGCTGTAATTTGCTTTCTGAAAATGAATACAGGTCATCTTCACCCCATCATCACTGTGAATTGGCTCTCAATGATCAGCACTGTCACCATTCTGGGCACATCCACTGCCCAGCCACTGCCATCTCAGAGTCCTTCCTGTTTCATTTCAGATATTTTGTAATATCATATCTCTCAGTCATTGTTTTTTCTAGTGGCTTCAGACTTAGAGAAACTAAATGCCTTACATGAACACAGTGGTGGGAAAAACCCTTTTATAGCTGAACTGTTTTAAGAGATAGATACTGACATTCTGGATTTTCAGGTTACTGCTCACACTGTGTCCACATAAGTCAAATTCCCAGTACTTCCAGTTCAGCTTGTGGATTGTTAATTCATAAATGTTGTTCTTAATGTGCTGAATGTCTCAGAAAACACTGTCAAGAACACATTTTTTTCCACTTGAATTCATTGCACATTAAAGTAATTTGGACCCCTACAGTGTTCTCACTACAATGTCCTTTACTCAGACTGTATCTGGACAAAAAGGAAGTTTTTCAATGTTTCAAAATGCTAGTATGGCTTTCGAAAATCTGAGTTTGTTTCTCAGTGTTATCACCCTGGAAAATAGTTTTGTATTTCCAAAAAGAGCATGACAAGAAGACATACAAAATCCGCAACTGTAGTTTGACTGCATTTAAAAATACCTGTGAAAGTTCAAACCCTGATCTTTTCCCCATTGCTCTGGGGTAGAAGGAAGTGCAAATAATTACTGCTGGATTAGTCTGTGAACAAGTATTATATAAACATTCTAAATGGCTCAAGGTTAAAAATTATGCCATTAAGCTATTTTTCTTTTAAGCATTAGTAGAATGAGTTCTGCCAATAACTCCTTGGAGTCCTGTCGGGTATGCTTTTAATTATCAATATCCTTGTTCTTGCAAATACTAAGTCAGTAGTAATTATGCAAGAATCTAGAGCCCCTAGGAGACAGAGGTGAGCTCCTTGATGTAGCTTTAAGCAAAATTGAAAGTTACATATTTAGTAAGTTCTGCTTGTGCTGATTATTCAAGTAAAGGATGGTCCAGAATAAAGAAATGTTTATTGTAAGGGTATTCTGGAAGTCATAGGAAAAAACACTTATTTTGCCCCAGGCCATTTGGTAGTGTTATACAAAGAGACTAATACTGGCAAACTAATTGGAAAGTACAAGAGAGGAAAATACAGTCTGTAACTGTGGAATTGGCTGTAGCAGTCTGAATATTGCTGGGGTTTGCCTTTGTTTTTCTTGATGTGATGAGGCTGTATAGAAGGACACAAATATCACGAACCACAATCTCTTGTCCTTCCCTTCAGTTATGAAAGCACTGCTTCTTATCATCTTTTGTCTGACTCTTAGAGAAAGTGTAATTAATTATCAGGCTAGCTCTTTGCCCCAGGGAAGGAAATTCATTTTGAGGCTGCAACAATCTCTACTCTTGTTCTGCTGTTCTCAAAGGAAAGGCATTTTCCCATAGTTTGGTTTTCAGCTGAAAAATTACTACATAAAATTTCATTCAGAGTGGAAACTGGCTCTTCCATATTGGTAGATAAAGGTTATGGGTCATGGCCAGTTAATGGGTAGGACTGAGGAGGTTATTTGTGCAGTGGTTCAGGAGAAGAATCTGTTCAGTGTCACCAGGGCTGCTCTGTCACATCCCAGACATGATGAAGTCTTAATGGCTTGAATGGAATTGCTTCCAGCGAGTCAGTCCATGCAAGAACTCTGATAATGCTTTATCACCAGGAATTGTGCTTGGCAGATGCATGTTGAGTGAATGTATTATACATAAATCTGTAAGAGGTTTTTCATTAACACTGTTCAGTTATTCTTGTTATCTGAAGTGCACTTCTAGGAGATTTTGACTCCAAGTGCTCAGAGATGGTGGGAAATGTGTCTTGTACTGGAGCGCTGCAAGGGTACATGTACAGGTTGGTGGAGGGTAAAGCCTTACATGCAAATGGTTCTGGCTTGGTTCATAATCTTTAGACACAGAAGAGATGTCTGGGGCCCAAATCAAAATATGAATGTATGTACACTGTATGTACTCATAAGTTCACTTACATTTAAAGGGACTCCATCAGCTTGAATTGTAACGCACTTGAGCTTAGGTAAATCTTCATTGCTCTAAGTTGTGGAACTACTGAAAGCTGAGTTACACATCCTGGCCAACATTCTATCATTTTGTTTTGTTTCCTGAGGACTTTTTATCTTTGAGACTGTATTTATGTGCTCCTCTTGAAGCCAGGAGGCTTCCACATGGTTAAAGGATGCAACGATCGGTCACGTATAAATCTGTGGCAGGCAAGCGTGTCTTCTATACAGAACAAGGGGGAAAAGATGCATCTAAACATTAATTCTTGTTTTGTGTTAGAATTGTCCACAACTAATGGTAGATGGAAAACAAAGTTCCTACAGATGGGTGATTGTGAAGAATCATTATATAGATACATTACACATGTGCTAAATTATACCTTAAAAATAATCTGCTTAATTTAATGTTACCTCATTCGTTGTTTTAGCTTAATTCCATTTTCCAGGGAAAGCAGATGAGTCAGTCAGTTTTGTCAGTCCTTAATTAAACTTCCTAGCAGGGTTGTATCGGAACAGTGAGACACTGAAGGAGACTGTTAGCTGTTACCAGGGTTTCTATTTCACTTAAGTATTACTAATAAAGAGTTTTGTAAAAAGCCATAGGTTTTGTAAAATCAAAAGGATCTATCACACCTTTTTTTTTTTTTTTTAAATTTGTTTTGGAGTCAGTTGCTGACTGACTCTTTTGTGGATGGATGTTTTACCTGTAATGATGGCTTCCTCTGCCATCAACTACACGCATTCCACCTTCCCTGTAGATTTTGACTCCAGTGCATCTGAGCTGAGCCCTTCTGCTACAGCTGTGGGAGAATCGCTTGGTGTACCTGGAAGGAGAGCAGGCAGGAGCTGGATTTTGGAGATCTGGGGTAAAAGACGTCACCTTTCTCTGGTGCACCCCTGCACGCTGAGTCCCGAAGGCGCTGGGTACAGCCACGAAAAAGATCTGATGCCTCGATCGTGACCACCTCTCGCCTTCCTGGGGCTCCTGCCTTTAACTTCCGTCCGAAGAAGGAAAACACAACCGCGGCACGTTATCGCCGCCCCCGGGGCATTCCTCGGCCCTGCCCCCGGCTGAGCCCCGCCAGGAGCGGGCGCTTCTCCCGCACCTGCTGTGGCCGCAGGAGCCGCCGAGGCGGGAGAAAGGGAGGTCCTCCGAACTGCCCCCAGGCCCGGCGCTCCCCGCGGCGGGTGCGGGGCTCCGCTCTTCGCTTGGGGCCGCCCCACAGGGCCCGCCCCGCCCGCCGGCCGGCCTCCGCTCTCCGTCCCTCCCCTCGCTCCCTCCTCCCCTCCTGGCAGCGCCGGGTGACTAATTTCTGTCATATGACTGTGACACCGAATGGAGCGGGGCGGGCGGAACTAGCCGCGGCGAAGGGACGGCGCTGCGCGGAGCCCAGCGCCTCGGCGGCGGGGGCAGCGGCAGCGCCCCAAAATGCCGCCCACCCTCTTCCAGAAGCTCTTCAACAAGAAGCACGGCCTGATCTCCCCGGCCAGGGACGCCCGCGACGACTGTGTCTTCAGGTAACCGGGACGGGGTCGCGCTCCTCCCCTGCCCCAAACTTCTGCTCCGAGTTCCTCGCTCCTTCCGCCGCCCGGAGGACGCGGTGGCTGGCAGACCCTTCCCTGCCCCATCGGCAGCTCCTCGGCGATGTGCTCCGCTCCCCCCAGCCCCGGCGGATCCGTCCCCCGTCCTCCGCGGGAGCCCCGGGGCCGCCCCGGCCGGGCCCCTCCGGCGGGCGCGGGGCGGGAGCCCCCCGGGACCGCCACGTCGGGGCCGCTGCGGTGCCTCCGCTCGGCTGCCTCCCCACCGGGGCCGCCGCTCCCAGCGCCGGGCCGTGCCTCGCCCCCTGCCCGCAGCTGCCTTCCCTTCCCCGGCGTGTGGGAGGCCCCAGTTCCCGCGGGCCCCTCCAGGGATGCTGCGGGCCAGGGGAGGGCGGCAGGTCCCCAGGGAGCAGCCTCAGGAACGGGGAGAAAACGTGAAGTTTTGGCGAAGAGAGGAGTGGGGCTTCTAGTGAAATTTGTCATGCTCTGACCGCAGCAGCAGTGGATCGGCCGAGCGGGGCCAAGCTCAGCACGGGGAGCAGGGCAGGGGCCCCAGGGCAGCCCGAGGGGCCGAGTGGGCTCGCACGGCCCGGGCCGGTGTCTGTGGGGCCCGGGGCGGGGAGAGGCTGCGTTCGGCTGCTCTGCGGGGCCTGGGGCTCGCCCGGGGCTTCCGCGGGCTGGTTTGCTTGGGAACAGGTAGCTTTTGTGCTGTTCCACACGTGAATAATGGTCAGGCTCGAAAGCGATGCCGTGTCTGCGTCCTGGCAAAGAGAGAACCTTCAATATCGTTTTAAAACGCGGTTTGCCACCTGGATGCAAATGAAATCTGCTTCATCAGTAAGAGTTATGGGCTTCTTGAAGCACTTCTAACAGCGTGGTGAAGATCTCCTCCCACCCGCTGCCTTGAAATTTACTGCCTGCAGATGATCAGCCCTTGGGTTGCTCTGTAAAGGGACATCTCTGACTGATAGGCTTAATTTTCTGTGGTGCGATACCCCTTTTAGCTGCAGTATTTAGCAGTTTAGGTGGATAATAGTGTATCTGCAGTTATCTAAGTGCAAGCGTTTTCAAAAAATACTGAGTCCCGAAGGAGTCAAGACATGCTCCTGAACATTACCTGAAGCTCACACAACTTTTGAAGGCACTGATCCATAACTGCTTTCACACCTGTCTGATATTCACTGTAGAGTGAGTCCTTTTTTTAAATGATCTTTTCTAAGAAACAAAATGTTTTAATGACGTCAGTGTCATCTTATTTTCCAAATCATCTTAATATTGGACCAGAGTCCTTGATGGGGAAGGGAAGGGATACCAGGACTGCTCTGTATAATTGTCTTGCCTTTTGCCTTGCTTTAGTGATGGGTTTGTCTAGAGACTGGTGGGTCATGCAGCAGCTGCAGTGCAGACCTGGGTCAGAAATGTGGGAATCACACCCGTGTTGAAAGGAGGAGAGCGAGTACTTGGCAAGGTCTGTGCTTCCCTTGTCACCTGTATCATTCTGTGCCAAACTGGGTCTGAAATTTATAGTGCAGTTTCGCTTTGTGATATAAACTGGCAACTGGTAACTGGTGAATTTGCAGCTGGGTTTTTTTTGGTGGACCCACAGGTATGATTTGCAAGGAAAGGCTGATGAGGCTCTGGGGAAGGTGGGAGATCCAGCTCTGACTTAGGAGAGCCAGGTAGTATTTTTGAAGATTTATACAGGTGCTCTCTAGGCATATTGCCTAATGGCTGCTTTCATTTTCTAAACGAGGCTAAGTTTGTAGCTAAGATTGCAACTTGTTAGGATTATCAATTCCTGGTGAAACTTTCAGATAACACACAGAAAAAGGACTGTTATTTATGACAGCTGAGTCTTTGGAGACTGGAAACAAGCACTTTAGAGTTTAGACTGTTGCTGGTTCCACTGAACCTGAATGCAATAGTCTCATCAATTCCATTGGCGCAAGGTGATGTTTTATGGATTGATACATTATATCTGTTTACAGTATAAATAACAGAGCATTTCCCAAATATTCTGAGCGCTGTTATCTCTGTCTGAAAACTCAGAAAAACTTGGAAAACTCAGGTCTCTTATTGAGGAGATGGTGTAGAACAACCATAAAAAAGCATAAATTCTCTTACTATATTTTGTGAATAATATGTACTTGGAGAGAAGAGCCCAATTACTCTGGCAATGACATTAGTATAGCAGAACATTTAAGGATGATTTTGCACTCTTTTTTTTTTTTTTTTTTTTACTATGAATATATTTTGCATTTCCATCAGGCTTATTGTGAAAACTCACCTGTTCTATTTATATGATCTTACACTGTTTCAAAAATAATACTTCTCAGGGGAGACATTTTGTTTGGTTGTTGATTTTTTTGTGGTAGGTTTTTAATTTTTTTTTTTTCCTGACATGAATCTCTTTCTGTGCTGTGAGTGTGTAAAATTTTGTGAGCCTAAGTCTAGCCTGACTCTGTAAAACCCTTCAGGACTAGATGCTGGAGAAGCTAAGAGGTTTAGTAATGGGAACAGTATGTTAGCAACTGTAAAATATTTGCTGAGGTGCCAGTTTGCCATTTGTATTATTTTTTCATATATATATGCAGTTTATTTTACAGAAGAAACTTTAGGAAAACACAGTAGATCCACTACTTGTTAGTTTTTTAGCTCTTCCATTTAATCCAGGGCAGTTGGCAGACTTGGCCCTTAGACTGAAATCTCTTGCTACAGCTTGACATTCTCATGGTGAGCAAGAATATTCAAATTTTAGTGGTAAAATCTGTTTACAACACAGAAACACCTGCAAGTATTCTAGGAGGGAAAAGTCAAGGCCTTATATTCCAAGATGTAGAGTACCTGCTGTCTACTGCTAATAATACTCATGTGAGTGGATTTTCCCTGAGGGTAATTCTTACTATAAATAGAATCTCTTGGCCATATTGTAGCATCTGGCACAGACCGCTGCTGGTGACAGGAGAGCTCAGCCCAGGCTCGGGCTGTTACAGTTATGAGGAAAATAAAATTTCAGGTAAGCAGTTTTCTAGAATTTTAGAATCAAAGTATTCCTGTTGTAAAAATACATAAAGGTGTTCACATGAGCTGTAAGCTGTATGTGTCTAAAATGGAGATACACTTTAAAATAGTAAATAAATGAACCCTTTTCCAGTAGGATGGAAATAATCTTACAAAAACTTCCTTAAATTAAGCAGAAGCAGCCATGCATTTCTGCTGTATATTACATGGGCACACAAAACTTTCCACTGCACGTTTATGTTACTGACTGCTAACAGTGATTTTCAGCTGCTGTGTCTTTCCTGGATTTCCAGGGATCCACTTCAGCCCTCTGAAGAAAAGGAAGCTGGTAAGTCACTGACAACTCAACCAGCTTTTCATTCTTCAGAATGGGCTCAGTAGATTGAGCCCGAAGCTCAGTAAATTACCAAGAGGGCTGAGGCTTTATATCCTTGTCAGGATGTGTGGGCAGCATTTCCAATGGTAAATACAGCTGCAAGGACTGCAGCAGAGTTTCTGCAGGAGAGTGTGTTGGGATCCTGACTGGACTTGGAGCACTATTAGCATGTAGCAGAGGGAGAGGGATTGTCTTGTGACGCTGAACTATGGGACTTGTATGTTTTGGGGCTCTGTGTAGGAGGGGAACTCAGTGATGATTTTTTCCATCTTATGTACAAAGTTCAAATACTTGTTCCCTTCTGTCTCTAGACATCCAGCCTGCCTAGCAGGAGGATAGAGGGGTTATTAATCAGGAGTTCTTTTTACCCTACAGTTCAATAAAAGCTTCAGTGTCTCTTTTTTTATTTTAATCTAGGGAACTCTAAAGAACCATCTCACCCTGAGGGGCATTCCACTGGTGTTTGCAAACTCTGTTTTGCTCTTGTTAAAGCACCTGTTGTAGAGGTACAGCTGTGTGGTGATTGTTCAAGCTTGACAGAACCCCTTCCAGTTTCAAGTCTTACCAATGGTTTGGGGTACCTTTGGGCACATTCTTCCTTTAGGGCTTTGCTTTGGTTCTCTATATATTTTTGAGAACGAGTGCTGTTTTAAAGCTGGGAGATACAGGAATAAATAATTTTAAATGTTCTTTATGATGGAGAAAGCCATTTTTGATTGTCCTGGACATGTGCTTTCTTGGGGTCTTCTAGTAATACGTGCTGCTCCTTTATTGAGAGAATAGTTTGCCAGGTTCCTGAGATAGGAATGGCCTCAGGCCGACTGCAAAGTAGTATTTCCTGAAATCTGTCTAGGCAAGCATTCCCCATCAGCCCAGACACTTTCTGTTCTCTGTGGCAGTGACTTTAAATGGTATCCTGAGATTTGTTTCCTTTCACATAATTTTTGGCAGTGGCGTTCCTCAAGGGAATTACAATAAACCTAGAGTTGTAAATGGTTAGCTTGATACAAAGATGCTTCATGAGCCAGTTCTTCTGCAGAGCTATTGTTCTTGCACAGTAGAAATGGTACGTGCTTTCTTACAAAGGCATAATTGCTTCTTGAACCAGAGGCTAATTTCTTGGAAAAAAGTGCAAAGAGACTCAGAGACATTTATTAATGTGTAGCCAGAGACTACTACAGTTTTTTAAAGTGGAGGCTGGAGTACACAGAAGGAGAAGCATGTAAGTTGTCTTTACATTGGTATTTCCAGTCAAAAGTTTTACCCACAGAACTTTTTTCTCAGGAGCAGGTAGCTTTGTGTACAGCTTGGCTGAGCCCAGGAAAGCGGCTCTCTTGCCAAATTGTGTCAGTTCTTGGGAGCAATGCAGCCAGCAAATTCCTGATCCTAATAGTTCTGTACAAGGCTTTTAAAAGTCGTTCGTCAGCATTGCATCAGGCCAGCCTGACCAAAACCTGTTATTAATGAAACAGCATGTTTTGATGTTTGTTCATTTCTGGCATTCTGCAAGGTTTTTTGTCAATATTTGTAAAACTCCTGGAATTTCACGACCTTAAAGTCTATCTTCCAAAAGAGCATTAGCTGGACCTCATTTTGTAATAGGTCCAGCTTTTTCATTTTTCCAGTTATCTGATGAATTTAAAAAGCTTTCATGCCATAATTTTTAAGACTACTCAAATTCTTAAACATCTGAAATGTTACTGTGCTTTTATTAAGCTGATTTCTGCCCTTTAATGTCCTTTTAAGTTTTGCTTTTTTTAAAAAATCCATCTCTTCTGTAATCTCTGGAAGAGTATAGTTTTGGCTTTTTGGTTGCATTCATTAGCTTGAGTGCACCAAGTTTTAATAAATATTTCACTTTGATTTATGCACAGTTTTCTCTATGCTATGATGACTTTGGCTTGTGTTTTGAAATATATTGCTGTTTTCTAAAGTACTCTTTTTGCCAAAATCTGTTTTGCATTTCCTGTCATGTAAGTTTTTATGTACCTTCCAGTGCTTAAAGTCAATTTTCATCTTGGAAACAGAGACATACAAGCGACAAGATTTCACTGAGCACCTCTGGAGCTTGGAGATAGTTTTGTTAATTTCTTCTGAAAGGGCCACTCTCCAAACCCTCCTTGCCACCATTCTCTAGGTCTCCCAAGTGCTTCTGCAGGTAGGAATGTGGTGCTCCTAAAACACCCAGCATGTCCTTGAAAATTAGGTGCTAGCTCTGAATAAAGCAATGCTGCAAGCTGTGTCTGTACAGTGACTGAAGGAGCTGATAATCAGAGGGTTGACAGTCCATCCAGTGATTATTTACTTGTATCATCACCAGATCTGAAGGAATTAACTTGGATTGATATTCCCAGTATGCTAGGTGCATGTGAGTGCAGAGAATGATGAAATAATTTGAAAACTGTTGGGGTGCTTGTGTCTGCCTGGCTTTGTGCCTTGGAAAGTTTTTCCCTGCCCTGGTGGGACCTCTGTCTAGCCCTTGCTTCGCCTTGGCTTCTTCCCATCACCAGTGGAACAGGGAACATGAATGGTGGAGTGAAAAAGCCCTCTGCTCATTTTTTCTCTCGTTTATTAGAAGGAGCTAAAGCGCATTACAGAATGAGCTACCAGGTGAAGAGTCACCCTTATTGCCTTTCCTGCTGGCATATCCTGTGGTGGCTGGGAGCTCGTGGTGACTTGAGAATTTGGCATCACGAGGCTGCCCTGGCCATCCTGGCCATCACGAGGTCAGCACTGTCAGCGCGCACTCGGCTTCCTCCCAGCCTGTGGCATCGCTTCCTCCCTGTGGGATGGCCTGGGTTGTCTGGGGATAGCTGCAGTCTCCTGCCTCACTGAGCGGCCCTTGGAACAGTCACTTTCTCGGTTCCCCTCCCTGCACTTCAACTCCTTCCTCTAAATTAGTAATCTTTTTGAGGAGAGGTTGGGGTGAGTGAATCATGTACATATAGATATACTCAAGTGGAAATGCTTCACACTGGGGTTATGCTGGCAAGTGTTACAAGAAGGTGTTTCTACAAACCCTTGGGTTCTGTTTCCTCCCTCTCCTACTCCAGGTGAGATCATGAGGCATGAGGATGTACCAAGAGCATGGGGTGTATGTACCTGCTTGTGCACTGTGACGTCTTCTCCTTTTCTGAAACAATTCCATTTGTTTTCAGGTGGCTGAGGGTATGTTTATGTGTCTCATGTTATGAACCTTGCTGACTTGGGACGATCAGCTCATTTGGTTGACTGGTAGATTGTCCTTGTGCTTTCCAAGGGCTTTATCCCTTACTCTGTGTAGGCTCTGTTATGCTTCAAGTTAGCGTATGTTCATGGTGACAGCTTGGATGAATCCAAGCTTCTGTTCTGGAATAAACTGGACCAGTGTGACTTGGAGCCTGAAACTTGTGTTGTAATTTTGGCTGAATGCTGTAGGTGACCACTTTAGCAGTGTGTTTTACAAGTGGAAAGTAACGCATGCGGTGGTTTTGTGCTCAGTGGTTGTGTTCCCTCCCAGTGCTACATCTGGAGCTGGATGTCTGCAGGATCACATGTTTGTGAGTAACGTTGGGAAAAATGCAAAGCTCAGTTGAAGCAGCGAATCCACAGTGTGGTTGTGCTGGGCTTCCAGAATCAGCCAAGAGCAGAATTTGTCTCTGAGGACTTGAAAAATTTTGCATTTTTGGTGTGAGATAGAGAACCTTAATCTGTAAAATATCTGCTGGAGGAAAAAAGTTATGCCCATTAAAAACAGAAAATAATTTTATTGGTCAGTAATTGGGTAGCTAATGCACTGGCTGCTCCACTTTATCGTGAGTAGTAGCAGAATCCATATATGGAAAATATATTTGCACAAAATCCATGTGATTCTGTTGTGCCTAAGGAATGTGACCATAAACACTACATTCAATCATTAATTTCTAACAATACCTGCCCAATACACACAACACAATTATGTTCTGCTTCATAGACATGAGTGATTATTATGTAGTCTTTGTATTGAAAAGGATTTATTTATTTTTACAACAATGCACAGTTAACAATGTTGCTTAGTGCTCAACTGAAGCTTTTACTTGTTGATTCTGCATATTTGCGTAAACAATCTTTTTCTTCTCTGAAACTGATAGCTTCTGGAGATACTATTGTTCAGAACACAATGTGTTGCAGAGAAACTTGTTCAAACATGTGAATTGTGGCATGAAATACTCCATGAACTACATATAGAGTATTAACAGTGCATGTATGTGAGATGCATCTGCAAGTAAAATGTGCTTGTAATAAAGATTTTTGTCTTTTCTAATTTCATAGCTCTTATCAAGCAACTAAACCTTCGGACTTAAACAGTTTGGCTGTATGTAAAAACTTTTTATATTTAACAGTCTTGTCTGATGCTTTTGTGTTGATAATCTGGGTATCTTCCAGCTCTTGGATATTATCTGTGTTTGGAACTCTGGCCTTGAAAGAACCTATTTTGTACAGATGGAGGATTCTGCAGTGCTGCTACTGTCAGTAGCAACAATTCTGGCTGTAGGTACTCCCTGCCCTCATCAACAACCCAACAGTGCCCCGTGGTTGGCTGTACCCAAGTGTGGACCTGCAACAGCCCCTGCTCACAGCAGTGAGCTTCAGGCATGGGAATGATCCATCACACACCACTGATCCTGCTCCGTTTCTCCATGATTGTTCCACAACATCCTCAATAGTCATTTTGGTCTAAAACGAGTAAAATATGTCACAGACACAGTCACATTTCCTTTACTCTGGGCACTGCTCATGCCCTGCACATTCATGGTGTTTCATGGCCCTCCAGAGCTGTGTGTGCCTCACTCTCAGCGCCTTCAAATGTTTTTTCCCTTGCTCCAGCTAAAATGTCAGCAAAACATAAAATTTCTAATAATATCAGAAACCTTCTACTCTTTCAGTTTGTGTGATATAGAGCTGGGAAAAAACAGGAGCCAAATTACAGTTCTCTTCCATCTGTTTTAGTTGATAAATGAAGAAACTTCAAATGCAATTCAGCCCTGACTTTAGGTCCTGGCCTTGTGCCTGTTTAAGCCAGAGGAGTATCTTCATCACAGTTCCTGTGTCATTTCCCACTAAAAGAGAGAGGAGGTAAATTATTTGAGCATTTCCCAAAGGAACTGTTACTTTGCTATATGCTCCTTATTTTGTTTTATTTTAGTGTCAGGAGCTATGGAAGTGGTGGCTCACACAGCGCAGTGCTTGGCCTTGCACTCCCCTCAGTAATTTGTAAACCTTTTGATTGATTTCTGTCGTGTCTGGTGGAGAATGTGAGAACAGAAGTTTGAGTGAGCTGAGTTTCTCCCTTTAGTGAAAATGCTGTGGGTGATGCTGGGTGTCTCCTGCCCATTAGTACCTGTGGAGCTCTGAGCTGGCTGCACTTTGTCCATTCCTGTTTCCAGTGGCTGTGTCCCTGGGACAGCCAGAGTATGGGCATGTTGGAGGAAGACAGTAGTCATGTGGTTCCAAACCCTGTGGTTTGCAGGGAACAGCTGTAGTGTGACCTCAAGAAGGGCAAGTCCTGGACTACTGTGAATACCAGAGTATCAAAAGCTCTGTTGGCTGAATTATTCTGCTTTCTGACGAGTACTAAAGCCCACACTGTCTGCTACATACCCAGGTTTCTCTTGTCTCATGTGTGTCCAAGGTTAAAATCAGGCCTCCAAAGCCTGTGTGCTCAGCACTTAGTTTGTCGTGTTTGTGGGTAATTATGGAAGACTTCAGTCAGGCAGAAGGAAGCACATCACGTGTGAGCAGTTAAATGGGAAATGAATGAGATTCTTGTTGAGTATTTTTGCACTCTCCCTGTGCTGCCCCCGTGAAGCCTTACCTAAAAAATGTCTCCATTTGGAGAGTTGGCTGAATGGTTTGTTTACTCCTTTTTATGAAACTTGATACCAGAAATTTGTAGTGAAAAACTGTGTTAGTTCAGGTGTTAATGAAGAATGGGTGCAGATGATAAGCTGTGTGGTTGGGTGTGCAGGGAGCAGGCTGTGGAACTCGGTGGGAGTGTGTGCTCCTTCTCAGAAGCTTGTTCTAGTTGAATGACATTAGCTGAACATCTGAGATGCTGTTAGGGAAGAAGTATGCCAGAATTTTCTTGTTCCTACAGGAAAAATAACAGTATTACCCCTTAAGACAGAGTTAAAGAAATGCCTCAAATGTCAGGACAGTGAATTGGCTTACAGTGCTAACTGTGTTTCTATTTAAAGTCCAAAGTCTGACATAGAACTTAAATAGTCAGACAGAAAAACGTGGTTGGTTTTTTCAGTACTTAAACGTATTTCAGCTGCTGTGAGTTACTGGAAATTACTCTACTTGCTCAGTAGAAAAGGAAATTGTTCTACTGACAGTATGGAGTACTAAGAAGCTGTGAAAACGAGCATGATGGTTTCTTAACTGGGTATATTTACTAATCATACAGGAGATACTAATCATGAACTGCTGACTTCTTTTTTTTTTTCCAAAATAGACATAATAAAAAAGTGTAGAAGTAAAAAAAAAAAAATCAAAGCAACTTTAACTTCTTTTGAGACTATAACATAATTTTAACTTTGTATAAAGAAATATTTATCAAACTTTTTTCAGATAAGCAAAGATATCACTTTGTAATGAGACTAATTTATATTACTTTCTTTAAATTTTGTTAGGGTTTTTTTTTTCCATGGTATCTTTCCTGCAGTTATCAACAAACGAATAATTTTGGTTAGCCTGAATATGTAGCTACTTTAAAATATGTAATCAGATTTTCCTTTTCAATTGAAGAATGCTCAGAAACTGCTAGGTAGCTTATGTTTGTGTGTTGTGTAAGGCTTTTTCTCACATTGGGGTCAGAAGATAACACACCAGATATTATGGGTTTTTGTTTGTTTGTTTGGGATTTTGTTGGGTTTTTCCCCACCTGGGTTTAGTATATACTCATTTAAACACTGGTCTTTTCTATTAGTAGCTAGCAGGACAAATCAGCTGAATTGCACTCAGGAGGTGACATTAGTCTATGCCCACACTGGAGAAAAAACCCATGCAGGATAATGTAAGGTTCAGTAATGGTAATTGTTCTCATCTGTATGGGTAGAGAAGACAGAGGAGAAGAAAATATAGAGGGAACAGGGAGTTTGACAATAAATTGTTTTTTATATAAAAATTAAAATAAAGAGAAACTTAAACATTAAAGCAAATACCAAGTGGCCCATTTCTATGAAGTCCTAAGCATCCTCACTGGGGTTTGAAGGCTTTCAGTGCCAAAGCCTTGAGCTTTGCTGAAGGATATTCATGCCAGAGGAAAAGAAATCACAAGAGCAGGAAAGACCTCACGTTAGATCTGTGTCATGTACATATATATTTGTCTGTGTCAGACAAAATACATATATCTGTATATTTGAAAATATACCCAGGTGCCTTCATTTGCTGTCACGGCTCTGAGTGTGCGAGCACCTGTCTCAACTCACAGTAATCAGGATACCACAAAGCAGAAACCTGCCTGCCTTGCTCAGCTGCTGTCTGTGAGAGAAGGACTTTGGTGTTTCCCCCAGCAGCGAGACAGGTAAATTCATTACCTGTGTGCACTGAGTAGACAAGCCTAAATTGCTGTAATGTAACACTGGGCAGACTCCTTTGCTTCTTGGATCAGAACGGTGATGCTAAGATTGTTGTGGTTTTGGGGGCTAATAGATGCTGTATAAATGCAAGCATTTTGGAGTTGCCCTGTGTTCCGAAGGTTACAAAGGTACATGGGCAAGTGTAGTTGGAAGCAGTTGTATGATGCTGCTGTGATTACGTACATGCAATTTACAGGATATAATGGTTTTGTGGGCATGGTGGTATTTGGTCAAAGGTTGGACTTGATGATCTCGGAGGACTTTTCCAACCTTAGTGATTCTGTGATTCATTTTGCTTGGAATTTTTTGTTCCTTGTAGTGTTCTCCCCCATTGTCACTGTTCCTGTTTGGTGCTCTGCTTTGGGAACTTGTATTTACACACATGCACTCACACACAGAAGAAGAAGAAAATTAGACCCCATCTTGCTTTCCCTTCTATTTTGCTCTCTTCTTAGTGTTGTGCTGTCTGAGGCCTGCAGTGCTGCCTCTCTTCTCTGAAGTGTTCCCCTGCGTGCTGTGCTGCCCCTTCCTCCTCCTGCCACAAGCAGTGGCACACATCCTGTTTAGGGTTACTGTTGTGTCACATCAAGTGATGTGCATGAACAGGAAAAGGGGAAAGGGAAATGAAAAGCAAAGGGTGCAATTACTTTGCCAACAGCTCCTTTAGACAGACCACGAAAAAACAACCCAACAAAACAATCCAGTCCAAAATGTCCTGGTGGCATTGAGAGCTATTGCTGTCCAGCAGTTCTTTCCTCTTGATGCAGTGGAATAAACAGCTTTGTGTGTTGCTGTGGCTGGTTCAGAGCAGATTACCTGCAGCACTAGGCTTCTTCAGGTTCCACATTTTAAGGATGCTCATGTGGACAGACTGAAATCTGCTGGCAAGCTGTGGTGGCTGGGAGTGTCTGGAATTATGTTTGCATCAATTCTGTTACTACCAGCAAAGAGGGGTTTATTGAACATACACTAAATATACATATGTATCTTGATTAAGTACAGCCTCTCCCAGTAGAACAACGTAGGTTTTATCAAGTGATTCTGTTGATTCTGTCAGGCAGAGCTGGTTTGAACTGTGTGTTCCAGCTCAGTTCCGTGATAAGGAAGGTGTGTATTTGGAGTGAGTTTCAGTGCTGATACCCAGTGAGGGCATGTTGAGCTGAACCTGCAGTTTTCTTTATCAGAGACAAAGATTTTAGCAGTAAGAAAAGCTCTGGGGCATGTAAGGGCTATGTTCAGCTGATGCTTGAAGCTGCCATGTATCTGTCATGTGGGGTTCTCAGTAATACTTGACCAGTTCAGTCTTTCTGCTGTGGAAAATCCCTCTAGATGGATAGTTGTGTTGAAGAGCTTGGGCAATGGCCAGTCCTACACTGTATTTTCCATTCCTACCATTCTTGGAAACCCAAAACCGTGAGCATGTAGTAGGACTTAGAGAACTGAAGGGGATGGCAGAAAGCCTGCGGATACAGAGCTCCTTGTGACAGTGAGCAAAGCACAATGGAGCAAACCCAGCAGAGCACTTTGTTAAGCTTAGTTTAAAGGTTGAGCAGGCCTTAGCTGATAGCTAAATGCATTTTTACATGTTCTTCTGCTTTGGGGAACCAAAGCCTTTAGGAGCTCACAGTTAAAGTGCATTTGCTTGAAGGTGCCAGGCTGCTCCAATATTCTGATAGTCTGTTTTTTTTTCTAATATGAATGAAGCTGTGGCTTGTTCAAGCATCTGATTTTATTTGTCCTCATGTCCTTATGAGTTACATAAAAGTGAAGTCAACCAATGTCTTTAGTGTCTGCTCTATATAAATCTACCTGAAATAGTTTCAGGTCACCTTTACATGCTTAATTTGGAAAACAGTTGAGCAGCATGACTCTTGCCTTGGAGAATAAAGCAGACTAGGCTCCTCACAGTAGTCTTGGGGCTCTTGCAATATCTGCACAAATAAAGATCTCATCCCTTCTGCAAGTTAAGTAGGGGCCTGTTTGACTTGTAGAGCCAGTAAGGGAGGGATGTTCAGTGCATGGGTTGGAGCCAAGTTAGAAGTCTTCCCTCCTGAAAAGCAGCTGTAGGATAGATCAGTCAATCTAGCTATTTGTTAGTGTTATTTGGCAGATCTGTGAAATCATTCCTAATTGTTTCTGGTTCAGAGCCTGGCAAAAGTCCTGAAATGCAGTGCACTTGACAGTTAGGGGTTGTGAGGGTTAACTGAACGGATGGGTTAAAGTCTCCTGGGCTTACGGCAGCAGGTAGCCACTCTGTGTGCAGAGAGATTGCAGAACTGGGCTGCATCAGACATTTGAAGGTGCTGGAGGATGCTTAGATAGCAAGTGACCAACACTCATGTCAGGCAGTTGTTAATTCATGGGGAGTATCTGTCCTTAGGACTTGTGGGATGTTGATATTAATGAGCATCACGTACGGATAGGGCAGCCTGGGACCTCATTCCATAGATAGGAATTTGTTGTACTTGCCTGTATAATCATCCTCTGTCTTTAGTTTGCAGTTGTTCCTGTGTAACTGAGATGGGGTTTTGGTGAAAGCTGATGGGGGCAATGAGACTGAGTCAGCACTGTGCTTAGGCACGTGCTGTAAGTCTGGAAGTAGTTTGGCTGCTCCCAATGAACCCGCTGACGTGCCTAGCACTAGGCATGTGTTTTAAATAAGTTGTAAAATCTACAGGAATGAGGAGGGTGAGACTACAAGCACACAATGTTTAAAATCAAAGGTTTAGGGGATTGTATTCTTCAGGAAAAAAGCTTTTGGCATTTAATGCATTTCAGTGACATACTGAGCTTAAATGTCACCTTCATTGAAAAAATGATCGTCATCTATTAATTTTATGTGACTGTCTTGATAAATGACCTGGTAACATAGCAAGCTAAAGTTCACTGTAGTCCTCTACAACCCCAGGCTTTGGGCTGAGAGCAGCATCTTGGGATTATCCCTACATCAAACCTTGTTTGAACTAAGTTCATATGAATAATTGTCCACCAGCTTTTCCTATTACAAACGTACACAGTTTGTGAAATTGGTTTACCATGTCCTGAAAATTTCTTTGATATTTTTAAAGCTTGTTGCTATGGGAACCAGACCCCATAACAGAAAAGCTTTTTGGTGCTAAGGAGGCCAAGAAATTCACTTAACAACAGGAATAAAGCCACGGAGAAATAGCTTGTATTATTTTTCCAAAAGCAAACAAACAAACCCCAGAAGAAAGCCTGATATCCTGAAGCAGCTTGGACCTGGATTACCAGATGGAAGGGGACACTCTGCTCTCAGGGCTTAGAGCCTGGCCAGGGAGCTCACCCTGTGGACACTTGCACTGGTCGTGGCCCTTACAGGCAAGAATAATCAGGGAATTCACAAGCATCTTTCTCCGAAATAATTCATATGTCTTTTTTTACTTTTTTTTCTCAGTATGGAAAGGTTGAAATGATGTGATGGATTGGTTTATGGGCAAGAAAACACAAGTTTTGCTTCTCAGAACTGGATGTCCCCTTTGTGCTTTGCTAATACAGAAACTGGCAGAACAGGCATTACTTTGACGTTGGGGCTTGCAGCCCTGTTTCCTTGTGTCTCATGACTGAGTGAATCAACACCTAATTAAAGTCACATGAGGGACAGAGTAAAATGCTGTACAGGCACTGATCCCTGTAAATCTTCAGAGAATAACTACTTACCTCTGTCTTCCTCCTTTTCCAAGGAACCCTGAACAGCTGTGGCTCTGGCTTTTTTTTTTTTTTTTCCCCCAGAGAAAAGAATAGCACGTAGACCTCTGCAAAAGCAATGCTGCCTATGCAGATAAATGAGATCTGGGTAGGGGGAAGGAAGACCAGGGAGTTCTCAACATAGTCTTGAGGAATTGGCATGATTTGAGTTTGTGCTAGGGTGACTTAGCTGAAAGCCTGAAAGTATAGTTCTTGTGCATTTGACACTCCTGGAAATTTAACTGGGAATGTGAACGTTGGGCAAAGAAGTTGGGAGTGATCTGTGGGCTTTTTTGGTACTTTTAGTATTAGCTGTAGTTTTACCACTTGTTGCTCTTTATGAAGGTCCATAACAATTGCTTTCCATCTCTGAGTGACAAATACTTGTGTGGAGATTTATTAGGCTCTCAATTATCAACTCGGTCACAAGTGCAGCCACCTTAATCAATTACAGGATTGTGGCTTACAGCCAAGGAATGCTCCAATCCCCATGCTGCCTTGCCTGCGCCGGATGACTTTCACCACCAAGGCCATATTTTTTCTCCTTATAAACCTCACAAAACAAGTATTACAGGATGTTTTAATCAGCACAAGCAGCTGTCTCCCTGCACCCCGACACAGCAGAGGCTCCCGGGTCGCGCAGGGCTGCGCAGCAGGTGCCAGCGTTTGCAGCTGGAGGTTTCGTGGCTGTCATGTGCTGGCACTGCAGGTGCCAGTGGTTTGGGTGCTCTGTGGAGTGGCATCTTCAGGCTGGAGGTATCCTGGCTGCCTGCAGCTAGGCCAGGGGGTTTCAAGGTGGAAAAAGCAGGGTCTGGGCAGATGCCCTGGCAGGGACCCACTGTCTCCTGGCACCCTGGGCACAGCATCACCCACCCTGGTACAGCTCACAGGTTAAAAAGCATGGCAAAAAAATTGCAGCTGTTTACATTCTAGTCATTTAGCCTTTAAAAATGTATTTATTTTTAGATGTATCTGTCTTTAAAAAAAAAAGCTCAGATGTGTTTGCTTGGTGCAAGAATCAGCTGACATGTCAGGCATAGCTAGAGCACACCAGCAGTTCGGTTATGCACCCTGCAGCTTTTCTTTTAATGTCTCCTAAAGTAATATATTGAAAATCTTAGTTTTCAGTGGTGCAAAAAGAATAAAACTGCCATAGTCCTTATGGTTTCTGGGAATGCTTGAAAATAAAAGCCATAAAGTTACTCTAAGCTGAAGATAAATAGAGGGAATTCAATATTTGTCTGTTAAAAAATGAAAATGTTCGGAGTATTCAGCCTAAGTACCTTATTCCATCAGGAATCTTTCAAGGGTTTATTATTATTATTATTAATATTAGCATTGATAACAATAGTGGAGCCTTAGTGATTCCTCTAAGATGTCTTCATTTTCATGACAAAAGAGGTCTTGCAGTCAACCTTGACTCTCATTTGTCTTTTCATTGTCTCATCTATTAATATTCACGTTTTCCAAAATAAAAAGCATCAATTCACCATTAAGTTCCTGAAGCAATCTTTGCAGTTGATAAATCTGAGCTTGTGAGCTTGATTTTGTTTTGTCAAGTTAGTTTTGTGTGTCGATTTAAGGATTGTTGAAACTATCGTGACATCTCCAGAACTACACAGCATAAAGGAGGGAACATAGACTGCCCCCCACAACCCTCCTCTGCTGCATTACACAATTCTGGGTGATTTTAGGAGAGTCTTTATTTCCAACAACTGTGCTATTTCCAACTATGTTCATCAAAAGCAATTTGTATTGGAACTTTTTTCTCCCCAGCTTTTCATTAAACGCACACAACACTGAGCTATTTACACTTTATTTTTAATAGCTACAGCAGAAGAGTCTGCTCTGCATACCCAAATGTGCACAGTAAAATAACTGTTTGGCAGGGGGAAAATGCCCTGTTGTCTTGCAGTACCAGTTGGTATTATGGAGGTTTGTTCGGTGTCTTATAGTAGATTGCGACTGGCAATGTGATACAAAATGAACACCAATGTTTCAGTAGCCTAACCATGCATCAGATTTTTACTTTGATAGTTATTTTTATTTTCAGCATTTTTATCATGATGTGAAAAATTACAACAGCGGATAGTCAATCTGCTGAGGTCTCCATGTTCTTAAAAGAGAGATAATTGTTTCTTGTCCTGCCCTCCAAGAATGCTCATAGGCAGATTTGTAGTTGCTGATCCTCCTTTACAATGATGGTAGAGACAGTTTATTCCAGTCATGAGACCTTGTGCTGGTAGTGAGAATCCTGTGTATGGAGAGTTTATAAACTTGTGGATTTTTTTTTTTAAATCTCATATTAAAAGCACTTTTTTCAGCATTTAACAGTCTAGTTTCCTGTAAAGAATAGAGGGCCCAGGTTTTGAAACTCCTGGGAGCTGTTTGCAGTGATCTTTCTCGTCATTTGGGCTCTTGCTGACCTTTGGCTGGGCTTATGTTTGTGTGTGCAGGTTTGTGTATGTGCTCCAGGTATATATGGAAGGTTCATGCTTTAACATCTCCACTCTTCCTCTCCAACAGTGAGGAATTCTTTTTTTGCATGGATACATAAATGCACAGAAAGCACATTTTTTTAGAAGTCTAGCTCAGTGCCTACTAAGGCAAGTATTTTGTAGAGAAATGGTATCCAGGTATTTCTAGTCAGATTTGAAATAAAATCCTAATTGGTTTTCTCTCTTTTCGTCTAGTGTGGCTTCCAGCTCCTACCTTCGTGCATTACTAAGCAATAAATATTTCTTGGCTCACTCACCCGCTCTTTGTTGTGTGCGTTTACAACATGTGTGAGGGAAGCCTTCCTTTAGAAGAAAGACTGAAAAAACTTGTTAAGGCAGTGAAGACCAAAACGTAATAATTTCATTACTCTTTAGCCTGTGGTTGGAGCAAACTCTGTTGTCTTCTTCGTTTAAAATCAGATGATTTATACCCAAAAGGTGCGTATGAGCCTTTGCTTTAGTTTTAAGTGTTTTCAGAAATGCCTTTGGATAGATTGAAGAACGTGATTATTTTTGGTGCTGTTTGGTTTTGAGGGTTGTTTTGGCTTCTGTGTGTTTAAGAACATGCCCCAGCCCCAGTTGGGCGTGGGGGTCTGCAGAGGGTCCATTGGGCTCTGGGCTGCTGGATGTGGTTGAACACCATCACCCACATCTTTCCCATCTGCACCTGGGTGGATGTGCATGGATACTGAGATATCTCCCTGGCAGGTGATGGGCTATGGCAGGAGAGTTTGATAACTTCATTTTTTTGAACCTGAGTGTTTTTCTGAAGCAGGGTAATATCACCAGCTTTGTTTTTCAAGCTCAAATTTTAGACAAAAAAAAAAAGGAAAGCCTTCACCTTTTCAAAGAGAGGCCTGGATATACACCTAGAGAAGAGGGTGGGCATATTTCATGTTAAAGATGCTCCAGTGTTTTCTTGGATATGGGAGTGGTGACAGTGTGTATAAACAAACATCGAATATCTGAATTCCTTCCTCAAGCAATAAATATTCACTGATCTGGCTAAAGCACTGTTTTGTCTTGGTACAATTTGAGTCTGTCTCTGTTTGCAGAGAAATTCCTTCCAATATTTTTCCTGGTCAGTTGTTGGATGGAGGCTGGGTCAGCTTTCAGAGCACTTCTTTTAATACGCATCAGGTTACCCTGAGGTAAAATGGAAACCTTAGATGTTACTCCTGTAAATAAATGTTTACATAATAGAAGGCACTTCTCAGCATTGCATGTCTAAGAAAAAAGGTCACTTTTGACATCAGTAACCTTTAGAAAGTGGTGCCTTTGCCACACAGGTAAAGGAAGTTACTGTGCAGTGCACATTCCTTCACTAGATCAAGAAGGTAGCTAGGAGTGGTCAGATATTACTGCTTTTGCCTCCTAAAGCTTGGCATTTTAAGCTTTAAAGGCGAGATTTGGGCTTAAGGCGTGAGTCCTGCAACCAGCACATGCCCAGTTTTACTCATGTGAGTAATTCCATTGAATTGCCTGACACTAGTCATATATGAAAAGCCAAGTCTGTAATGTGTGTTTGTGGCAGCAGAGCCCCTGTTCTTCATTTCTAAATGAGAAATTCCTGTAAAGCATGGTAACAAAAGATAATGGTTTTCTCTCTCTTTACTTCTGCTGCTTCTGTGTCAAAACACTTGTCCAGCACCAAACATAAAAATATTACCGTCCTATAAAACAGCAACAAAACCATTGTGGTGGCAAGAGATTAAGGATTTCTCTCAGAACTTAGCCCACGAGATGTGTAGCAGCAGAACAGGGAGCTTTGTGTTCTGCTTTGGAATCCATTCCAGAGGACAAGCAACATCTGTCCTCTTGGGATTTTATGGTCTTGGAACCAAAGCCCATGAACAGGTGTACCAGTTCACCCACTCTGTGATACACGGGAACCATCGATAGCATTGGGTTGTGGGATGCAGTGGAACAGGAGATCCTGATAATAAATCTCTTTTTGCTGCTTATGTATTTAAAATATTGGCAAAACTTGTAGGTTTTCAGACACTGGAAAAAAATAAAGTAGGAACTATGATGCTGTAGTCTTCTGTCTTCATGTATTACTTGCGTTTTATCTGAAGATTATACAGAATTAATAGTATGAGTGATTAGCCCCACCCATGCCTGTGACAAGACTAGATGGCTTTTAATGTGCATTGCATTTTTGAATGCCCAGTTCCTTCTTCACTTCCCTGTCCATCTGTCTCATTCCTCCCCCACAGTTTAGAGATAAAAGTTTGTTAAGTAGTTCTTTGCTATTTAAAACGCTCTTTGCTGTTGTGATGTCTGGGTACCCCTCCTAGCATTACTCGGGCTACCGCCAGAGCACAATCAGGAAACCTTGTTTACAGCCGCCCGGGTTGGTCGGGTTTTCTTTGAGCGCATTTTTTTTCGTATTTAGTTTTTTTTCCCGTCTGCGGCCATCCAATTGTCTTGCATATCCCCGCTTCTTCCCGTGTAATATTAATGAGCCCTCGCTGAGCACAGTGCGCTCTTTGTTCGTAGAGGGGAGGGGGAGCGGCACCGGGCGGGATGCGGGAGTCGCGCCGCAGAGGCAGCAGCGAGCGGGGGCGGCCGGGGGCTCCTCGTTGCCCTTCCCCGCCGAGCCCCTGCCTGAAGGAGCGCTCCAAAGCCGCTGTGTGAGGGAGGGCTGGAGCGCGGGGTGTCGCCGCGGCTGGCGGCCGCAGGTGGCCCGCGGTGACAGCTGTGTCACATGATGGCTGTCAGCGCGGGCTCGGCCACCCGCGCGCCCGGCCTCCGCCAAGAGCATCCCGCCGCTCCCAGGAATGTGAGGGCTGGGGGTGCCGGCTGCAAGGAGCCCGCCGTGCTTCGCCCCCCCGTTCCTCGCCGAGCGGGCTGAATTCCCGGCGGCCGCGGCTCGGAGGTGCGGGACGGCGGCCGCGGGTGCCCGGGGACTCGGTCATGAGACGGAGCCGGGAGTGCGGTGGCGGACAGGAGGCGGATGGATGGCACTGACAGGTCCGGGCCGGCGCTGCCAGGACGGCGCTTGGCTTCCCCGTGAATTACACTGATCTTCTCTGCAGCAAACCCTGGAAGAGACGAAGGAGCGGAGAAGACGGGCGCTCTTCCCTCGAGCAGAAATCCCAGGCTGTGCAGAATTGTGGGGCAGGATTTGGGTTATGAAACTCCGGGGCAGCGCAAACGCAGCCTGGTGCAAACCCCGACACTGCTGTCCTTAAGGTGGTTTCTGTGCTCCTGTTGCTAGGATTAAGGCTTTGCATTGCAGCATGGAGAGTCTTTTGTTTGAGTTAAATTCAGACCTCTTGATATGTCACCTGACAGTCTTGTGGTTTTGGATGAATATGGCTCATTGCTATTATTAACCTGAGTTGGCAGCCAGGCACAACAGGAGTTTATAGGGATTTTGAAAAGTGGAACTGCTCGGGGGACAAAGATGCTTCCCAGGTATGGTCACTGCACAGTTCTTGAGATAATTTTAATTATTTGAAAGCTTATTATTTTCCCTGTGATGAAAATACTTCTTTTCCAGAGATGTGAATCTTGTAGAGATTTATATTTTTATGATTCTTACTATAGTTTTATGCTAAAGGGTGCAGTTTATTTTACCTGAATTGATTCTATCTTGTAACATTGCAAAGGGAAGTGCAGTTTGCTTGAATAATGTAATTTTGTTCAATGCTAGTGAATTTAACTGAAAGTAGCTGTGTCTCATTTGTGTGTGGTTTTAATTAAAACATATTTCAAGAGAGCATGAAACTTGTGTGTATATGTGCAAATATTTGCGTGCATACATGTACCTAAATCAGCTAAAACCTGAACAGGTACTTTATGAAATTACTTAAGTGAAGTAGTCCCAAAAATATTTTATGAAATTATTAACAGTGATTGTAAATTCTGCAAGGTGTGTGAATTGCAAAGTTGTTCAACATACTATACAGCTTTAACAAAACCTTCCCACCAATTTATTCTCAGTATAACACTCCAGGTTATGATTACTGTGTTGACTAGGCTGCACCTAACCTGTCAATGTTATGTCTTTTTGCTTGTGGAAAAGCATCTGGCTCATGTATTAGACTTTAGAGTATAAATTAGGTATCTTAATGAGAGTCAAGTGACTCTCATTATAAGGGAGAAAAAAGGAAAACAAACGAAAGTCAGCTTTATATACAGATAAAGAATTGGGCAGAGCCAAGGAGCTTGGCAGGCAGTTGAAGTCGAGGTCCAAGTTTGTTATACCTGTGAAATACCTGGCTGATGTACTTTGTTCCTGGTGTACAATATGTACTTAGCATAAGCAGCACAAGTTTCCTGGAGCTCAAGAAGTGCATCTATTCCAGGTGAGGATTGCTAAGCTGGTAAATAATGAGACCAACTTAGAGATGGAGCAGGGAGCTGACCTCCACAGTGCTGCAGTGCCTGTGGACGTCACCCTCTTTCAAGGGGTGAAAAGCAGGGGGCTTGGATTTATTTTTTGTATTTTAAAGAAACATTATTTCCATGGGATAAACCTGAAACATGTCACCGCTGCAAGCAGTCAAGGGTGGTTGTCCCTGAGATGATCCACCATCTGTCTGTTCTGCCATGCTACCCAGAACCCAGGTCCTGTGACTTCTGTGAAACCCCAGCTGAGGTCACCGTGGCAGAGGGCAGAGTCATTCGGGGCGCTGGGTGCGCTCCTTCGCAATCCACCCTCGAGGGCTCCCTCCTGCCCTGGCCGAGGCACAGACGCTGGTTTTCTGTGCAGAATCAGCAAGTGCTCACCACCACAGTCACACAGCCCTGACGTGACCTCAGCTCTTGTAAAGACAAATGTCTTGCAAAATTTTTTCTAAGTATAGGCCCCGTGGTTTCTCTTCTTTAGGGAACTTTCTTCCTTCATGCAGCCTTATGGTTGAGTTATGTCACCAGCACTTAAACGGAATCTCTCTCTTAAAATGCCAGCTTTGCAGATCAGCCATGCAGCCTGGATCATCCTTGTCTTGTGAATCCTGAGAAAGTTTTGTGTTTCAGGTGCTATTGTTAAAGAAATAAATAACCTGCCCATACCTCAAAGAGAAGATGGTCTTCCAAAGCTGCAAGCATCATTAATACACATTACAATTCTGTTTTCATTGCTTCCAAATTAGTTGTGATCTTTTTGTGCAGCTGTTTAGTGCAATGATGGTAAAATAATAAGTGAATTACTGAAATGCAGTAAGAAGGTATTAAAGTATGTACAAGACCCTCCCCATTAATTCTATATACTCAACTTTTGTTGTATCTTCTCAAAGCCAAAAGAAAAAAGAGTCTAATAACAGATAGTAGAAATCTGCAGAGGCGTTTTGGCAGGAGAAGGGAATTCCTGGTTGGAAAATGCATCTCAGGGCTGAGAGGAGTATGATAGGATGGCTGGACTAGGCAAGGACCATTTTACTTCTGGACTTGATCACCTTTCCCTGTAGCAAAATAACTGCAGGATCCTATATACTGGGCTGTATAGGTACAGGTGAGTGTGCTTTGATGTGGATGTACATCTCCATGGAATGTGCAGATAATCTTAAATCCCAGTGCACTCAGTGGAACAGTCCTTGTATTTACAATGTTAGCTCTTCATGACAGATGCAGCCTCTGTCAAAGGCTTGTGTAGAAGTTGGCTGGGTCTAAGCCCCACTGCAACAAGGATAATACCTGGAGGAGAATCTGCAGGTGCTGGAGATAAGCTCTGGAATCCCTGTGCCCCTCATCTAGCAGGAGTGAAGGAAGATGTTTCCTTCTGCCAGAGCCTGCGAGGGGAGCATGGGGCAAGGTGGGCCCGTCTGCTCTGCCGGGCTGTTCCTGTCACCCTTTAAAAAGGTGCTAACATGTAAACCATGCAGAACAGATAAGCTGACATAAACTATAAATATCATTTGCGTAGATGCATTTAAAAATAGTCCCAAGTGATTCATCACCAGGCAATTTTTATAACTATGGGTAACATGATGTAGGAAAACAATAGTTTGACTGATAGTTTCAACTTACTTTTTACATGTTTAGTCCTATTCTGGTTTTGAGCAACTTTACTTTTTAGAAAACTCTTTTCCAGTTCCTACCTGCTTAATATCTTGATCATTTTGCTTCAGTTGCTTTACTTTTAGTTTTCTAAAGTATCTGTTTTTATTAAAAAGGAACCAGATACTATCTAAGCCATGTTAATATAAACAGTTTTAAAAGTAGTCTCAGCCAGGAGGGAAGATAATACTAAGCTAAACCTTTAATGTAATGAAGAAGTGTTGTTCATGTTCTAGGTGGGAATGAGGAGGAAGGAATGTGCTGGGATTCAATTACAGGGGAAAATCCTGTATTTTACTTGTTGGAGTGGTAATGAAGGATTTCTGTGTCTGTTGTGTCATCTATTAAAACTTGCACAGAGTGAAATAATACCAATTTACAGGCATTCAGTTCTTGCTGAGAAATGTTGATGGTGGTAATAAACTCCAGGAACACAAGAAAATTCATCCTTAGAGAGCAGTTGGAATTCTGGATTGCTATGAATCTCTACAGTAGAGGTGTCAGGAAGCATGAAATGGGTTTATAAATGTAAGCTACAGGTAATATTCCTGGTGATTGAAGGTAAAAAAGGCAGAAAAGAAGAAAGGACAAAAAAAGGGAAGAGCTGAACAGCAATAGGGCTTAAGTGTGGATACGCATTAATATACCATTTTTCAAATCTTGATCTCATTGTTGCTAGTTTCTAATAATTCCATCATTAATCATATGGAATTTTCCCTTTCGCTCCTAAATAATTCCTTTTCTTTTGCACTCTGTACTTGCATGAGTGTCTGTGCAGGGGCATTGGATCAGATGCCCTCCAGAAGACCCTTCCAACCTCAACCAGTCTGTCATGGTGTGAGAGCTGGGTTTTGTTTCTGAAACATCCTATACAGCATTTACACATCAACGGATTTCTACTCCATATAGATATTTTTGAACATCTAATTCGAGAGGAATCCCCACTTGTGTTGTGGAGATCTCCACAGGAGCAGTGTCCTGCTCAGAAGGAATTTATCACCAATTTTTCTCTTGCTCCCTGCCCAAACTAACAGCACTGTGTGGCAAAGTCACAAACACTTCCACTGGTGAAAGGTATTTGGGGTTTTCTTGGTGGTGGTTTTTATGGTTTTTTTTTGTCCTGGCTTAGTTTTGGGGTTTTTCTTTAGATCTAATCAGTTTCAAGGAAAGATCAAAGAGTGGCAGATAGGTCATGCAGGAAAAAGTCCTCATTAAGAAACCGTCATTTCCAGAGCAGTGTGGGAAATGGAGACTCACCTTTCATTAACATTGCTAGAACATTTGATTCTACGTCTCCTGGTTTTCCTGTAGGAATCTCAAGAAAACATCAGTTAAATGTCAAAGTTAGTTTCCATTTATAAACAGAACTAATTATATTCAGAAGATCTAGGTCGGTTTTCATCTGCCTGAAGAGGAGCGCTGGAGTGCTGCCCTGTTATATTTGTTTTGAGAATGCCTCTTGCATGCAGGAATTTTATGTTTCTGGGGATAATCTATTCAGATATCAAGCTTAACGGTATTTTAAATCTGCTAAACCAACAAAAGCAAAGCTCTGTGTCCTGCTTCCCCCTCACTGGTGGGGGTGAGTTGGAGGTGCCAGGCTGCCTTCTGTTTACTGTCTGTCTGAATGAACTTTCCCCCAGCTCTCTGAAAGGCTCTTCTGGTTTGGGAAGTGGCCCGCTATTGCCAGGGAATGTTTTTGCAAGGCTGAAATGTGCTTAAGGATGCTGTTATGTAACAGAGATAGCGCTTCTTTGGAATTATCACAAATTATGATGGATAATAGCTACTAAAGGCTTGTCTAGAGAAAGTTAAAATGCCATGTGAAGAAGCTGAGAAGTAAACAAACTCTTGTTACTTTCATCGAATATGTTTCTGAATACAGCAAGAGTTTTATATTTAGCTTTCTCTCCTCTTAGTGTGTAATCTGCTCTTGGAGCTTTTTATAAGTAGACTTTCCTAAGATCTGGAACAGCTACTGCCTTCTTTGCCAGTAATTTCAAAGTCAAATATCAAAAGTACTAGGTAATGGAAGACATGCTTTTGTCTGAGTGTGAAGGAAATTCAAACACATCGCAAGGGTGGAGCAAGCAATAGCACCCTTTTGGCAAGCAATTCATTGTTATTGTCACACAGTTTCTTTATAGAAACCACACTGGCCTATCTGGAAAAAATGTTTGTTTCTGGACTTCCACTGATTGCAGTTAAATATATGGAGGCTGTTCTCCAGGAAACCAGTTTATCCAGTGGTCCTCCTCACTTCTAGCCAAAGTCATGCTTACCATCCTCAGCTCTAGTGCCTTTTGTGTGTCTTGGTTGGTAACACCCAGGCGTGTGTCAAACTAGGGATTTTGTTTTCTTACATTTTCTGAAATGCAAGATGGGGTTAATTAGGAGAGCATCCAGTAAGTGTAAGCTTGGCTCTGAGTTTGTCACTGTGCTTGGGTTTTGGTACAGAATTTGCTCAGTTTGGTGTTGGCACTTCGTGTGGGCATTTCGTGCTAAGGGTGACACTTGGCTTTAGGTGCCCAAATGAGAGGTTGCGTGGCTCTTTGCCCCCAAATCTAGACATGAGGTTATTTCAGCTCAAGTTGCTCAAGGTTTTCTTTCTTGTAATAAGTTGATTTGGACATTTGTTGCACACCATCTTCTCTGCAGCTTCTGTTTTTCTCTCTTGTTGCTAAATGGTGGGGATGGGCAGATTAGGAAATAGATTCCATCTCAGGAGAGTGTGTAACTATGTCTTGATGCTTAGTTTCACCTATTGGGACTATACTAGCTGTAAAACTTGTGTACCTATACTGAGCAGCCTTAAAAACTTCTGATAGGTGATGATGGCTTTGGTGATCAAATGGATTTTCTGCTGTTACAGAACTTGTTGGTCACATAAAGCATGGGTACAGAGCAGGAAACCTTTTAGGTGCTGAGTTAGAGGAGAGGAAAATTTACTGTTGTCTTGGAGTCTGACATGCCAGGTTTAACCCATGTTACTGCTGTCTTTTTGCTGAAATACATGTACAGCTTCTTGCAAACTGGGAATCTGTATCCTTCATTAATGGCTGGAAAATTCCATTGCCTTGTTTCTGGCTTCTTGAGGTTCATGCTAACACTGCTTGCCTAAAAGCCAAGAATAAGGAAGACAGAATTTCACTTGATCTAGGAAATGGCTTGTGAACCAGCTGAAAGATGATTCCTGGTGGTTTCATGGGTACAGCAGGTATCTTGTTTCCTATCTTCCAAGAATTGAGATGGTGTCAGTGAAAATGGATTCCCAAGCCAATGGATGACAATGCTTGCTGGGCTTTAAAGTGATGGCTGGCTTTTTAAAATGTAAATTTAAGATGGTGACTACAAAGCACCGTTAAAGAGAAGAGCATGGAATGGTTTCCAAGCCTGATCCCTGCAAGTTCTCCCTTTGAGACCTCCTCTGGAGTAGTGACACTGGGGAAGGTTCTGAGGCTTCAGGAAAGCTCCTTCCCTTGGAAACCAGTTTGGGAATAGGTGTGTTAAGACTGCTTTGTGTGGTTTGCTGACCATGCCCTTGGGTCAAAGCGGCTTATGGGGAGAGAACCAGGTGGTTCTCCCAAACCACCCTGTGATTATTCATCTTGGGGGTTTTTTGTGTCGTTAAAAACAAAAGCTAAGTTCTGTGACATTGATTTTAGATAGCTGGAACTTGAAGAAAACATATCACAAGACGAAGCACAAGATCTATTAATGCTGCACACATCATTTTGTGCAGTTGTAGAGGATTGGTGCAGTTTATGACAGTGTAATTTGGCACATGTAGGGGAAAGAAAAGAAAACAAAGGCCGTAGTTCTGGCTACAGGATCAAAGGGTTTGATGAAATGGCATTGAATTTGCTTGACTCTATGTTTTAATCAAGTTGTATATAGAGATAATGTAGAAAGAGCAGTGTAATAAAGAGTTGTGGTAATTGATCCTTCTGCTCTTTTCTTTTTTAATTAAAGCTGGCCTTTGCCGGAGTTTGACCCAAGTCAGATCCGACTGATCGTGTATCAGGACTGCGAAAGAAGAGGACGGAATGTCTTATTTGATTCCAGTGCTAAAAGAAAAATAGAGGATGTTTCAGTGTCGGTGAGTATTCTGCTAACTTACATGTTTATAGTTGTAATTTTTCAGATGGTCAAATTGATAAATTGCATGTGTTCTGTTTTATTCATATTGACATTTAAACGTTGGTTATATGCAGGGCTATATTTAAATGCCTGTTAAGTTGCAAATTATCCAGGCTTCAGTGGTTTCACTCTTACCAGCTTTAAATACTATAGTGATCTCTTTATTCTGGGATTTATCTACTTTCTGGTCTTTCAGTGAGAAGGATTCTTTCCTGGGGCTGCAGCAGACAATGCTGGGGGTTGAAACAGGGCATGAACTGGGATTTACTGATCTGGTTTTGTGCCATGGTGGGGTCTGCATTCTTGATCAGAAGGTACCCCCAGCCCCGTGTCCTCTTGTGTCCCGTTAGCTTAACTTTTGCCAGTTGTTTGTATGCTTTGCTGACAGTTTTTTCACACGAAGTTACTTGAAAACTCTGTTTTTCCTTTTGGCATGATTTGCATGGTAATCTATTAATTGAAACTGAAATGGATGTGGTCAGATGAGGATACTTCCTTTGAAGGGCTCTGGCCAGATGATTAATTTCTGGCCACAGTGCTACTGAAAGTGGTGGTGTGAGGCTGGACAACTTATTTCACTGCTTTTAACTTCCTTTTCACCATTTCTAAAAACATTCACAAACCATTTTAAGCTCTGCAAGCAGAAAGCATGGTGTGAATTGAAATCAATGATTCCAGCTGCTTCTACCTATAGGACTTACAGAGGTCCTTCCGTAAGCAGGAGTACACAAAATAACACATTACTCCCAAGCCCTGGTTTTCCTGTTGAATACTGGAGTACATCAAGAAGATTTTTCATCCAGCTTTCCAAACTCTTCCAGCCTGTTGCCAGCCTGATGCTCTTAACCCTGGTGTCAAGTGCTGTGTCCAATATCCAAACCTCTGGAGTCTGTGTCTTAACAGGCACAAACTTTGAGGCTTCTCCATTGCTTACGTCAGTGCTTTTATAGCCATGACTCAAGATCCCAATTTCCTAGTTTTTATAGAGAATTTGTGAAATAAAGCAAGTTTCACAGATGTTAAAAAAATGCATCTTTCTTTTTAATTTAAACTTGTTAGAATGGTTCTATTATGGTTCCTGTTCTTCCTGATGTTCTTGCCAGGAAAACAGGTTTTTAAAGACAGGAGATCTTTAGAAGTGGTTTATTGGTATGAATTGCTGGCTGTGCTTATCTTTATTACTTCATTAATAAAAATAACTTACAGTATAAATCCTCTTGCCAGATTTAAATTAATTTCTTGAAGGTCTAAAACCTCTTTAAGAGAGATGTGTACTTGCACACTAAACTTGCAAACTTCACTGTTTCGGGTTACTTCAGAAAGCTCATTGACTGTGGCATCTCAACAGCAACAGGATAAATGGCTGGTAATGGAGCTGATATGGTTCCATATTAATCTTTCCTTTTTCATTGCTAAGGGGGAGGGAAACAGCTGTAGTCTCCATCTCCACATGAGACTAGTGGAGAAAAACTGTTTCCAGGGCATTTGAAATACCCAGAAGTCATCTCTAGGAACTTGATACATTTGTTTTTCATAGTATTAGGATTATTTGAAAGAGAATATATTGAAACATCTGCTTGCCATGTACCTGCTTTCTGCAGCATTCAGATAATGTCATGTCAGGCAAAACTTTTCTCATAAAACAAAATTTTGCAGGTAAAAGCACGCAGGAGAGCCTTCAGCTCAGCTTCATGTGAGCTCAGTATGGGCTCATGCAGTTAGCAGGATGTACTGGCCATTTTCAAGGAATTGCATTGTTCATTTCTCTCGCTCTTTATCGTGATTTTCATTAGCAAAGACACACCCTGCCTATACAAAGCCAGATCTTGGCCCTAAGCACATTCCAAGGCACTCTTGCCCTTTTGCAGCCAGCCATGTGTGGGCTGGGCACTCTCCATTCTGAAAGGGTATCTGTTCAGCACCCCACAAAAAGCAAGGCTCTCTGCATCTCTTCCCCCTCACCCCCCATTTCCTTACGTGACTTATACCTTTGGATCTACAAATAATGCTGGGGAGACATTTGCAAGAGTGCCTGGCAGTGGCCAGACTGTTCTGGTTCAAGTCAAAGCAGTCTAACACAGAGAATCAAGAGGGTTCCACATTGCTTTATGGTGCTCAGCTCTTCAGTTCTCATTTTCTGTTGTTTATGAGACAAGAAAACAATTATAATTTAAGAATTGTGTGCCTGCAGCAAGGTGAGATGTGTTTTGGTCTGTTTTATATGTATAATTCCTACATATGTAAAAAGTTGTGTGCGGTGGGCCAAGGTTGAACATGGCTCAGGCATTTGAATTCTGTAAGGGAAGGTGTGGTCATAAAATTTAAGGAGCATCAGAGAAAACCTTTGCAGACACAGATGTTTCAAGAAATGAAACAGTAAGCTCTGGATTTCTGATCAGTGAAAACTGAGTTTGTGCTCACACCAAGCTGGGCTCTCATTAGTAAAGCATTACTAGGTTCATCTTACCCATGAGGGAAGTGTGGCTATAACACAAATAAGGACCTTTTGTTTTCATTGGATATTAATTCAGCCTCTTCCTGTCTTCCGTAAAGGTAAATATTAAGTAGACAAGAATTTGGGGAAGGTTTTGCAAGGCAAGACACTGAAGGCAGTCAGGAGTTTGCAGTATTTTAATTGCTCGGGAGAAGTCGTGATTCCCCCCGGCGTCGCTGGAGTTAAAGTGGCGCGGGAAGCTGAGCAGCAGTCTGGTGACGGAGCGAGCGCTGGCGGCTCTTCCCAACACCGGGAATGTTGGCCCAAGGCTGTGCCAGGCGCAGATCTGCCTCAGGCAGCTGTGGGCACTGTGCATGTGGGAGGCAGAGAGATCCCCTTTGTGAGTCCTATACCTTTTTTGGTGCTAAGCAGGAGAGGTCCTTCCCCAGCTTTCCAGGGGACGGGCTATTGATCAGCTGGGCTCTGGAAGCAGAGGGGAAAGGCTGCTGTCTCCCGAGCATCAGAAGTTTGTGTGTCTGAGTTCTGCCAGGGTATCCCAGAAAGAGTGGCTGCCCCTTGCAGCCCTGTGGCACTAGGTCATGAGCAAATGCATCAGAACAGGCATTTGCACGTTGAATGTACCAGGGCAGCGTGTGGTATGAGAAAGAGGCATTACTGATGCCTTTACTGAACAGCCTCTGTCCCCACCCAAGCCACCTCTGTCCCCACCCAATCCACATCTCTTGGATTTTTGGGCATCAAAGAACTTCTATGGGCAAGCTTGTGGGTTTGAGCCACTTAAGAGATGTCCTCTAAAGAGATTGTCTCCTCTAAAGAGATTTTTTTTTCGTTCCTCATAGCAGTAAGTGTCTCATTTCTAATGAGACTCTGTTACTTGATGTGCAGGTGATAGTGTTACAACCTATGACTGGTTTCTGCTCTTAGACTCTGTGCTCGTCTGCTCCTTTTGCTCTGACACCTCCTCTCCTGCTCTCTGCTCCCGGGTGCCACCAGCCCTGCTCTCCTCCCTGTGCCATGGGCTATACCAAGTTCCTGAGCCAGGAGCTGTGTGTGAACACAGGTGTGCTCCTCAAAAAGCTGTGGTACCAGGCCTCCTTTGAATTTCAAATAGGCACAACAAACAGCTCCTTTTCCTCCTTAAGGTGCATCAGCCAGGTGGCCCAGCCAGTGCTGGGCTGTCAGCCTCGGCTCTGCCTTTCCCTGTGCTTGGTTGGCTTCCCAACCTTGACCCTGCATCCATACTCAGCTCACGCTAAGGCTGGCTTATGTTTTACTGTGTGGTTCAGGAATTATGTCCCCATAACTGCCAGTGTGCAAAGGCCAGCTGAAGTATGAGGAGTTTGCCTCCAAGGGCTGGTAATTGATTGGGATAAGGATGCCACAGGAATGGTGCCACGAGGGAGAAGTGGGGAGTGGAGTAAAGAAGCTGAAAAGGGGAACTTTGGATCATGGCTGCCCTTGGAGCAGGCAAAGTGAGTTCAGAGACAGGGATTAACTGTCTCATTTTAGTGCTCATTTTCCTTTTTGTGTTGTCCACTGGGGATTCATGACAAGCCAGTGGTTAACATTGGGGATCTGGCTGGAGAGAGGTGCTGATGGGACATGTTAGAGCTAAAAGATTTCCTAAGTTTAAAGATCAGCCTAGAGGAAAGTTTGAAGTACAGGGAGGAAGGAAGGGTGTTAAAGGGACCATGAGGAAGAGAAGGGAGGGAAAAAAGGAAGGACCCAAACTGCACTGTGCTGAGCAGAGATCTAGAGTTTGGACATGTGGTAGGAAACGGGGAAAGACAAGGAGTCAGAGAAGGGCAGTCACTTGTTGCCAGGACCCAGAGGCAGAAGAAGGTTTTCAGAAATAGCATTTGTTTTGGTTTTCTGAAGAAATGAAAGAGAGACCTGGGATGCAGAATTTGAGATGTAGAGGTGCAATAGTGAACTTCAGTTTGGAGAATGGAAAGTTCACCTCTTCCACTAGTTGTCTTTATCTTTGAATAATTTCACTAAAAGGTCATATGATACTTGATCTCCTTCAGCAGCAATTTCTTTTACTCCGAATGTCATATTTATCCCAAAGTAGAGAAATGGCATGCTGTTTGAAACAAGCCAGGATTAGCCATGTATTCTAATACACTTCAGCCCTGGATAAATGTTGAACAGCAAATTGCTTTGAGGGATTAGTAATTGGATAGTGAGCCTTTTGCTTTTAGGTGAGTTGTGTGAAATGGAGACTCTGGACTCTGTCTGGCTCTCAGGACAGGTTTCCAGTGAGCGAAGTGGAGCAGATGGGTAAAGCTGTAAGCACAGAGATCCAAGTCCCACCTTCCTAGCTCTCCTTATTCTCTGTAAACAGACATGGAAAAATACTAGTAGAGTAGGGGAGCACGGGGTTGTCTTGACTTCTTTCACTGACCTCTGAGTAACAGAGGAAATTGACAACTCTAGAAATAAAGGGAGATTGCAGCACTTGGCAGCTGCATTTTAAGAAAGATATCTGGATTTTTACATGAGCACTTGAAGGGGAGGAATGAGTGCCTATTCAGGTTACTCCCATGTCTTAGGTGGATACCTACATTTCATTGCACATACAGACCAACTTATATTATTACAGCAAAAGAGTTAATTTATCCGTTTTGAATTTTTTTTTTCTGGAAAGCCTGTTTTGAAAATGAGGAACAGAGCTCTTGGAGAGTAGCAACTTCACTTGGAAATAGAGATTTCTCTATCACTGCCACCACAGTGGTATTTGACCACCTGCTGTTGCAGAGAGATAAAAAAGAGTAAAGCATACGATGACATTTCTCTTCCCTTCTGTCACTCACTCACAGCCCTAACACACCTACACAGAGTCTGATTTAGTTCAACACACCAGGCTCCTTTCAACTTTCTTGTTATCCCCAAAGCAAAACCTGTCCAGCAGAAATTCCTCTTCCTATTCACAGCACTGGGCATGTTTTTCCCACTTGCTAAGGAGAATAGAGACTTTGTGTCAAAGAGTTGAAAGTCTTTGCTGACAGATGTGGAGAAAAGAGACTCCAGAAGAGGAACTGAGGAAGAAAATTACTTTGTACTCTGTACCCTATAAAGACATTTTACTTTAAGTTTTCTTCAGAACTACCTGATGGGTTTCCAAGACTTTCAGCGAACGATGACCTCTAATGTCAGGACTGGGGCTGCCAGAAGTCTTTGGAGCTGGGTGGTATCTGCAGTGAGCTGGCAGGGAGAGAACAGAGTGTGACCCCAGCAGGGAGAGCAGTGTGGCAGCCAGGAGCGGCGCTGCCCGGGCATCCTTCCAGCAGATGTTCTGCTCTCCAGCAAAAAAGGGCATTTCAGAGCACTCCAGCACCACCCTGCCCAGGGATTGGATTTGATGCAACTGTGTCTAATTGGGAAGAAGATTCACAGCTTTGAAACATTCCTTTGTACAGTTCTTAATAATTAGGTTACTTTTTTACTTTTGGAAACCTGGCTTGAATATCTTTGGAATATTATGTGGAAATGCAAGTAATTCCACTCCTTTGATGCATAATATTTTAAGATTCGTAGCATCTAAAATTTCACTGACATTTGGAGTCAGAAATTGCAGAATGGTCACTGCAAGTGATCTCCTTGTCCAACGAGTTCATCTTAAACACATGCTAAGTTTGCGAAAGAGCAAACACCAAAATGCATCAGTGATCTGCATTTTAGGATTTACTGTTCACAAGGTTCTGAAAAGTGGGAGCTGAAAGATTCTGACCTCATTTAAAGACTCTTTCTTTGCAAGAGTTTTGGTTCATTAAACTCCACTGCAAAGACCAAACAGCCATTTTCCTGGTTTGCTATTTAAATTAGGCAACTATTACTTCAAGTTACCCAACCACCCAGTGGATCTTGGAAAAGCTGCTGCACAGAAAAATGCGGTGGTAATGAGAAGAAATTATGTAAAAGTAATTAATTTGCAAACTCAGCCTATTCCTTTTAATGCACAGAATTTTATTTTCTCCTGTAAAGTCAGTAAATGCATTTCTACAGTCTGAAGGAAGCTTAGTTATAATTGTAACATTTTAGAAGGAACTTTCAACATCTGATGGAAAATGCAAGCTGAAATGTGGTTTGCCTGCAAAAGCTGCTGTAACCCTGTGGATTGTATGTGGTTTTATCACATGATGCTTGCCTAGCCTAGGACATTGTTGTTTGTGTCAGAGATAAAATGCAATTCTAGTTCACGAGCTCCTACTGAAGTCATATGATGATCATTCACATGTTCCAGCCATTGTGCACTGTGCTCAAGCCACAGATCCTCAGTAGCCATTAGCAAATCTGCATATTGCAGGATTTTAAGGAGCTCTCCACTATGTCGAAAGAGGACACTGCTGTGTGTCAGGAAAGCACAGGGCTGGGAGAAAGTGAACACTTCCCTCCCCTCTGCACGGAATTACTAATTTCTCTGCACATTTTTCCTTGAGGCTTTCTGTGGCAGCAGCTCTCTAAGGGAGCAGCAGTGAAGGCTGCCACGTGGGGCTTTTTAATCCTGGCCATTTTCTGCTGCTTTGCTAAACCTCACCCACAGTTAGGGCCAAATATAAGTCACCTGTCCCTAAAAAAGTAACCTGGACAACCTAGGACAGTGGTATGGGACTCCCATCCCTCCACAGCAGTAAGGCCAGTCATCTTTTTGGACAGCTATTGCTGATTATTGAGCAGTCATGGAGTTACTAATGTGTGCCTTGGCTATTTCATACATTTCTTTATGCCTTTTCCTTAAAGGTTGAGACATGGTCAGGGGAAGCTTCTGGCAGGGAGCTGTGAGTCCAGAGATGAAGCTGTGACATATAACAGCACTTCTGTGTTCCCATCTGTCCCTTAAACCTTGCTTTCAGCAGGGTTTGCTTCCAGCTTGCTCTTACTGGTTTGGTGATTGTGTAGGAAATGGTAATTAAGGAAGTCTTAGGGCAGAGTTAGTGTGGAGTTTTGAGCAGTGTAGACTATTTCTGTCTCCTAGTGCTGCCCACCAGCAGATGTAAATAATGCCAACCTTACGTGGGTGTGCTGAAGTGTAACGAGCGTGTGAAAAATACATTGAGATCTTTAGGTGAAGAGGGTTGGCAATGCCAGTGCTGGTGTAAACTGCATTAACTTGGTGGATGCTGATTCTGCTCACGATGCTGGGATTCTCAAGGGAAATCACAAATGTTTTGAAATAGTGAATGAAACACAGTGAAGCATCTCCCATGCCAGTGATCGATAATTCTCTGTGTGTAGAGTGGACACAGTTCCTGCCCATCCTGTACATCAGTTCCAGCTCCATCTGGGCCCTCTAAACTCTCTTCTCTGCTGTGCTTTCTGTCTGAATCTCTGTCAGAATTTACCTTTTGAATTGATTCTCCATGATTTTGTGAATCTTTTCTGCCTTCTCTGTAACACTGTTTTTCAGCTTTGTCCATTTTCAGCCTCACAATGACCTCATACAGAAAACTTATGTCACCTCTGTGCTGCTCTTGAGAAAGACTAGGGGGCTTGGACACAGCTAGGGAGAGATCTGTGAAAAACAGGATCTTTTCTCTCCACTTGCCCTTGTAACATGAATCTCCTGAATTCTGTGTTATTCTTGCTTGATAATTAATGGTGAGCTGCTCCTTCCTGTGTGCTGCTTACACTCCTGTGTCATCTCCACTCTGGCAGGCATCGGGAGTAAGGTGGACATTGCCATCCTTCCTTTAAATGCTTTAAATGCCTCTCTCCTAATCCTGGGTCTAAAAAAGTCTACTTAGGAAGATGGAGTTGGAGTGACCTGTTGGCTCCTGGCTAATTGGAAGTAAAAGAGCTCAGCTTTCCCTTGGACAGCCAGGCTGCAAGAGATATGGGTATATGTTCTGTTACCTGTTTCCTGGGGCATGAGCCTTTCAGCTGTTAAATATCTTACTTAAACAGGTAAGTACAATGATACTAACACTGATTTCAGGTCATGGGTCTTAGTGTGTCACATATGTTGTCTTTATTTCAGAAACTCTGCAGTGATGCTCAAGTGAGAGTTTTTGGGAAATGTTGCCAACTAAAGCCTGGAGGAGACAGCTCTTCTTCCTTGGATAGTTCAATCAATTCATCCTCCTCGTTCTCTGATCCAAAAGAACAATGCCCAAAATACCAGGTGAGTGGCTTTTTATTTTTCCATAACACATGTCAAATGCTGACAGCAGGTGAGGTATGACTGTTTTAAAATACTTGAAATGAGAGGCTGGCAGTGGAGAGCAGTTTTCAGTCAGAACCAAGACCTTGGTTATGACTCGGGAATGTTTAACACTGTAGATTTGGGTATTATCAAGTCTAAAACCAACCAGCTGGTTCTCTTGGGATGTGTCTTGAATGGCAGCGATTTCTCCAGGGCATTTGTTCCATTTTGTGACCCAGGTGATAATACTCATGTGGTGTGATCCGATTAGGCACAAATACCTTGGTGTAGATGAAGTAGTCTATTTTATTGTCAAATGCCAGGGAAATAACAGAGAGACACTTTGTCTGTAGGGATAGTCTGTGTAACAGCTTTTTAAGGGATTCAGTGCTCTTGAGTTCCATTTTATATAAGAGATTTTGGCCATGAGAGTAGCTAGAGTCATCTGACACGGATATATTTTTGTCATCCCTCCTTCCACGGATCACAAGTGTTTTATATTAAGCCACCCTAAAATAGAACTAAGCCCTTTTTGCTCTTTGTAATGAAGTAATTGTGTGTTTGAGGGAAGCCGCTATCTCCACAACCTGCTCTGGAGTACAATACTACTGATGTCTTAATCTCCCATAGATAGAAACGAAGAACCTTCCACTGCTGACTCTCCTACTGTCACGTTAACTCCTGCTATATTTGGCAAGCTGTGTGTTCTTGTTTTCTCTTTCTCATCACACTCTTTTCCACAGCTTGGGTAAGGTGGCTGTTTTCCGTTCCTCCCTTCCTGGCAGGGCATTTGACTGCGGTTATGAAAGGAGGAGACGTTTCTGTCAGCAGCTCCCTTCCAGCACAAAGCAACCTCCTTTGTGCACTGTGTGCCCAAGAAAAACCATGTCCCCCACTACCCAGAAACTGGCTCTCCTCCAGAGCAGGCTGTATGCAAACAATGCTCAATGTTACTAAAGAAAATAAATTTTAGTGTTTGGCATAAGCATGTATTTTAAAGCTGTGGAAAGTTTCCCTTTCAAGTCCCCATTTCTACATATGTATCACTCACTCAAAATCTTACTGAGTTGAACTGGAGTCACAGGGGCTGTGTGACTGTGCCACACACTTTCAGCTGAAGTTGGTCTTCCACGGCATATTTATTGTAAGCTATCTACTGCATTCATCAGACTCCTTCCAGGCTTCCCCAGCGAGTGAGCAGAGAGACAAAAAAACAAGAATCCTTTAATGTGCAATAAAATTTAGTATTGGGTATGCAGAAGGGCCAGAGTAAGTTTGCCCAGACTTCACTCAGCCTGGCATTTCCTATGTTCTAGCTGCTATGTCTGTAACCTCAGAGGTTACTTATTGGATTTGCAGTATTTATAAGTTCTCTTGTTTGTTTTTTATAAGGCTATAGAATGGAAGTTCAAGTAATATAATACTATGGCATTTTTAAAATACTGCTTTATTACTGTTCTCTTTAATACTGTTCTCTTGTTTAAATACACTTCGATTATATATGACCAGCTTTAATTGCAAGGTGAAATACAGAGGTTTTGTTCCAGGCTTCCATATTTGTAATTATGTCCCATATTTAACATTTATTTCTTTATTGCATTTTTAATATACAGATATACTTGGTTATTGACAGGACGATATGTACAGTAAGGGGAGTAAAGTAAGCTTAAGCTATAAATATGTTCAGAAATGTAATTTCCACATCATGCACATTCTAATATGCAGTCACAAGCAGCATATTGTGGGTATTTTATGATCAGTTTTTATGGGAGCTCTAAACTGTGACCTGAGGAGTTGGTTTGTGTCCAGGCTGTCAGTGCCGCAGGTTGTACCCTTTTTGCCAGATGCTACCTGGCTACTTTTTGTTTGAGTTTTTAATATTTAACCCCTTTCTCCAGTTGGTTGTACTCTGCTTTGGTCTTGAGTGACCTGTATTTTGCAGCATTAGAGGCCCAAAGAGTTGAGCAGTAACAGTGTTTCCATACTAAATGCATTAAATATGTGTCTTTGGTTATGCATGGTAAAATGATTGTTATTAATTGTAGATGAAATGCCAGACTGAATAGGCCATGGGCTCTTCTTATCACTCTTTGCCTTTATCAGGGCTTGTCTGTCTTTCAGGGGAAAGGGAAACCCCTATAATTACATTTCAAAGCAGCTGATTTTCACTTTAATTTGGTTGTCTGACAAAGAAAATCAATACTTTAAGATAAAGTATTTTTACTGAACTTTAGAATTATAATTCACAACAGCAGAAAGTTGAAATCAAAACCCACCATCAAGGGCTTGACATTTAATCAGAATTGTGTCCTTCATTTGGAGATCTGCAACAGATTTAAAAACAATAATCATAGCGTGAGGCTGTAGTAATTTGCAGTGTTCTTAAGACGGATTTTGTGATGCTTGCAAACCTGTTATTTCCTGGAGTCATTAACATTTATGCTGAGATTTCCTTGGAGCTGCTGGGTCATACTGACTGGTTTTAAATTCTAGTTTTTCCAGTACTGCCTACAGTGCACCTGAGCAGTGGGATGTCCTGGGAGGCAGAGATGGAAATTTCACTGAGGCCCAGCTAATGATCAGCTTCTGCCCTGTCATTGAACACTTACAAACCTTGGAGTTGTACCCTCATTTTTACAGTTGTGGTTTCTGCTTTCAGTCACCCCCTCTCCTTGCAGGGATAGATTTCAGAGGTTAAAAGTATGGCTGTTAAAAGTATCATCAGCTTAATTGAGAGTAGCTTGAAAAGAGCTAAAAACTGAGAAATGTTGTAAGTATGTTGCCTTTTGGCTGATGAGCATTTCCTTGTTCCTGCCCTTGTTCCGCAGGCTGGTGTGAGCAGAAACACTGAGTGGGATGTTCACAGCTATTCCTGCTCCCTGTAGGGGTCTGTGGTGGGGACACCCTGTCCTTGGTTGTGCTTCAGGCTCACTGTCTGACACTGGCACAGGTTGCCCAGAGTACTGGAACTGTGGCTGCCCTACCCCTGGCAGTGTCCAAGGCCAGGCTGGACTGGGCTTGGAGCAACCTGGGATAGTGGAAGGTGTCCCTGCCCATGGCAGGGGGTGGAACTGGATGAGCTTCAAGGTCCCTTCCAACCCAAACCATTCTGTCATTCTGTATTTCAGTCTTGTGTAGAATACATGGTCATTCAGAATACTGGTTGTTCACAGCTTGGATAAGGAATATGGAGATGCACTGAGCATCTTCCAGCAGGGTTGTTTCTGTGAGTGGTTTAAGGGACCTTCTAGAATGATTACTTCAGGGAATTGAGTAATTACGTGCTATCACACACCTTGAAGGAAACGTGTTGCTCTTTTGCACAGTGCCAAGCTTCCTCACCTGAGAAGTGGCTGAGCTCTGTTAGTGAGTGATTGACACATTCTAAATTATTCAGGGCAAGGCGCAAGTGGAGACCCAGCACTAATACTCTGCTGGCCTAGAGGTGAAACAGCCCTGGACAAAGGGACAGTAATCACAGTCATTGAAAATACACAAATAAGAAGTCTGTCAGCAGAGCAGTTGTCTCCAGTTGATTGCCCTGAGTAATTTTTTAATTTTAGGGTTTTGTTCGCAGAATTTGCCCTAGCCTATGATGCAGCATAGTGACATTGCTCCTTGGTATTTAGCCTGTGTGCCTTACAGCAAGCTCCTGCCACCTGAGAAGCAGGAATTGCACCACTTTAGCCTGGCATCATGATGCTGCAGCTCTTTCCTGGTGCCATCACAGAAGCACCAGGGAGAGATTCATCCCATATAAAATACCATCCATGGATAAGTTATGAATCAGTCTTTGTGAAGTAAACATTGGTCCAATTTGGCTCCATTGAACAGTCTAACATCTCCAGTGAACTGGTGATTCTTCTTATCCAGCAGGAACAAGTTTTAGTCTTAATTCAATAAGATGTGTTAACACATTCTTAGAAGTGTAGTCCCCTAGCTCAGTGCCATTGGAATCTGCTTCCTCTCACCTAGGTGGGTTTGGTTTGTTGCATGGTTTTAGTGGTTGAGCTCACAGCCAGTGTGAAGATCACTTTCTGTGTTAGCGTTATCTTGATTAAGCTGTTCAACTTAGCATGTTCAACAATGTTCCAGCAAGATATTTTGCATATTTATGTTTTAAATAAGGAATATTTCCTCTCTTGTATGTTGCCTTAGTAGAAGTGTGCGTCTAAAATGCTTAAAACCAAATGTCGGTGGGTTTGTGTTTTGCAGGGTTCTCGGTGCTCCTCAGATGCCAACATGCTTGGAGAGATGATGTTTGGCTCTGTGGCCATGAGCTACAAGGGCTCCACATTGAAAATTCATCAGATCCGGTAAGATTTTCTTTTTGCTGCTGATGTTTTCAGAAGACCCACTCCTTAGTGCTGGTAAATAATGAATTGAATGGCACAAGTGCAGAGTAAAATGGATTTCTGTGTTTGCTTTAAAGTCAGTCTGATGTCATTTTTGAAATAAAGGGCTGTTATGTTGTGTTAAGGTCAAAGAAATCTGGAGGGCTGTGAAATGGAAGGCAAAGCCTGTCTTGGCACTGTTTCTGACTGACATCTTCCCTCCTGTTCCCCAGCTCCCCTCCTCAGCTCATGCTCAGCAAGGTGTTCACAGCTCGCACGGGAAGCAGCATCTACGGCAGTCTGAACACGTGAGTCCACTACACTTGGTAGCTATTGCACAGAAGCAGATGAATGTAGGAACGCACAGGACTTTCTTTGGACCCTCCAGATTCTTTCTCTAAAAAAATAACTCCTTGCTATATCCTGTCAGTAATGCCCTCACCTTTCCCTCACGGTTGTCTTCACCTCACTTGGCTCTAAGGGAATGAATGAACCATTCCTTTCATGCTGACATGGTGAAGTTTGGTATTGTAAGGTACAAAAGTACCTACCTGCAACCTTGGGGATTCAGTCCAAGATGAAGAAAAAGGTGTTACAAAATTATCTGGCTTCAGAGAGCTCCATGTTTAGTTTTGTGTTATTAAGTGACCCACCTGAGGACATGGCTTAGGCTATGAAAGCTTCTTCTAGTAGAAGCCTGTGTTCTTACCTTGTCTCTTCCATTTTGGCTATAATGAACTAGCTCTCTATTCTACTGAAATGCAAATCACTGGTTTTGTTATGTGTTTTATCTTTGTTACAGGTTGCAGGACAGTCTTGAGTTCATTAATCAAGACAGCAATACATTAAAGCCTGACCACAGTACAATTATGAATGGACTTCTTGGGAATATAGGTAATTGCAAACAGATTTTATTTGCTGATATCTTTAATTGAGTAATCATAGATTCTAGAATATGCAAATCTTTTAAATAGAATGAAATTTTTAAAAAGCTAAAGATGTAATAGAAAATTAATGCTGATGGAGCTTGGAGGAGAATAAATTGGACTGTTCAGGGAATTAGCAGTCATTCAGTATACACAGCTGCATATGTGTATATAAAGTACATAAGAGAAACATTTATATATACTTAAGTCCAAATACAGAAAATGTGAGAAAATAACATTCTGTAGAAATTCCTGAACAGCGTATCTGATCAGGCAGGATTGATTCTGCCTGGCTCAGTTCCCTGGTTTTATTTTCATTAATAATTCTCATTCTGCTCTGTACTCTGCCCACCTGAGCACTTGTAGCCGTGTGTCCTGTATGAGTCTCAGTTACCCTTGCACAGCTGCGCTGGAGCTTTGGGTCAGATTAGACAGAATATCTTTGTGTTCCCTCCTCTGGCTGACCATGGGAGCTAAGCAGTCTTGAGAAACCATCTGGCATCCTCAGTTCTCAGCTTCCCTGAAGAGCTGTGGGTGGAGGCTCCATGAACATTAGATAACAAAGGTCTTGGCTTTTCCTCTTGGGAACAGTTAAGCTGATAGGACTGGACTTCAGTGCCTGGTTGTCCAGTGTAGCAGCCTGATCCATGGATCTAGCATGTCCTCCCTTTCCCTTCATTTTGATTGTTGACTTTCCAAGCAAATGTCTGTTGTAGGTGGAATAAGGGGCTTCTTTTCACAGTTGCTTTCCAGGATATTGCTGTATGTAAAATACGCTTTTATAGGGTTGGAAGTAAGGAGTATATTTGATGACTGTGTTACTCTTAAATGGGTTTCTGACTTGGATGTGGTCCTAGATCTTAGGGGTGCTTACTGCTTTCCTTCACATTTACTTTGGTAAGACTGTGCCCAAGTGTACCAATGGGCTTAAATGCTTCTCAAGCTCATGAGCTGTATACCGCATTAAAATAATTTGCAGCAGTCCATTTGTAATGGAAACCAATTAAAGTTGTAAGAACCTATTATCTATTAAAGGCTTCCTGAATTCACTATATCAGGAAAGTTAAAAAGATGGCATTTTTCTTAATATTCAATAGTCCTTTCAGACTTCAGTTGTGATTTTCACAGTGAATGTGGTGCCTGATCTAAGAGACAGGAGATCACCTTTATCTACTGTTAGGGTTTGCTGTGGCTTGTGTCTGGCAGGAGTTTGCTGTGTCATTAGAGTGATCTAAACTGCAAGTCCCAATTCAGATAATGCAGCTCTTAGGCATGGAGTGATTCAGGTGTAGCCAGTGCCACCTGTTCACCTGTGTCCAGTTGTGAGGTGACTCTGGTGACTGCCCCAAGAACTGAGCAGGAGGTGTGGGCACCTCGGAGCAAGGGTGTGTGGCAAAAGGCACAAGGTTGCCAGCAAGAAGAGGATGCTGAAGTTTTCTTTGTGATTGAGCTGCACAAGTTTTCAGCAGTGTTTGTTTACAGTTCCTGTTTGAGCACAGAGGGAACCCTGGGTAAAGCAGGGTGAGGAGTTAATCTGTAACTGCAGCATTTCTAACAACTGTGCTCAGCAGAGACTGCTCCTGACTCACTGTGACAGGAGGAGGGTCTATGTGTTTTGGCTGGGAACTATTTACAAGGTGCTTTTTTCAGATGTGCTGGTTAAAAAAAACCAAGGCAGCCCTGGTCATGTGTTCGCTTTAATTGCTGGAGGCCTAAGAGAATGGAAAGGAGCTTTGAGGTGCAGCCTTTGTGTTTTGTATAATCAGAAAACTTGGAGTGAGCATTGGCTTCAAATTTAGGAGAAGGACTGGCAATTAACTCTTTAAAAATACTTATGTGTTTTTTCTGGCTTTGTGTTCAGTAAATACACTATTTCCCTGGTATATCTACAATCCAGTATTACTTTTAAAATGAACTGCTGGGACTGCTAACATTTATTTTCTGTGTGATCATTTCACTCAACTTATGTACTGACTATTCTCAGAACTACTTCAGCCTATAATTTTCCGTTGGTTCTACTAAGATGAGTTCCTGCCTTCTTTCTCCCCCTTCCTCCTTCTCTTCAGAAGCAGTGTTCCCAGCCACCCCACTAGTGTGGATGTTAAAACAAACATTATACTCTGTGATAAATCTCCTGTTTGTGGTCAAGTTAGGCTTTGAGCCTGCATAAATTAATCATTTTTCAACCTTAAAATTTAAAAAAAAAACCCTTTTGAGAAACCCCATCCTTGTATGGGAGACAGTGGAAAGCTGGGTCTATTATTTTAATCTAGAAATACTGTATAGCCCAGCTGTGAGACTCATCCTCGCATCAGCCTTCTGGTAAAGCCTCAGAGCGGTTCTCCTGCCTGTGTTACTCTGCATTTATGTTGGCTCAAACCTTCTCCCTGCCCTGGCCCCCTCCCTATGGACTGTTCTGCTTTACTAACCTCATTCTCTGATGTGTATTTTACATTTTGCCATGTAGGTCTTTCCCAGCTTTGCAGCCCCAGGCGGGCATTCTCAGAGCAAGGTCCGCTCCGCCTCATCCGGAGCGCCTCTTTCTTTGCAGGTTTGCTGTGTGCTGTGTGCTGTGCTGTGGGGCTAGTCTAGCTGGGGTGACAGACTGTGTGGATTTGTAGTTTAGCCCTGTAAATAAGATCTCATATTAAAAAAAAAGAAAAAATGGACTGTGGTGTTTGCTCTCTTACCTTTCTGGATACATTCCTTAAATCTCCGGAGGACAGCAGGCATTTAATAGTCCTCTTTGGAGTTGTCTGCCTTGTTTTGTTTTGGACACTTAAATATTTAAATATGGAATTAATATTTATGGGGATAATATTTCACAATGATATCAAGCTATTTTGATCTGGATTGGTTTCAACCAAACTGTAAAAATTAGAGCTAAATTAGATTTGTTCAAAATGGGCATTTCTTGCTTTTAGTGGCTGGGTCTTATTTCCACGGCTGAGTAGCTTTATTTCACACACCTATTTGTAAAAGATATCACATTTAAAGACTATTGAGCGTGACACACCTTTGATCTTGTCTATACGCAGACTGTGAATCTGGACAGCTTACAGCTTAGTTGAACAACCAATGCACTGCTCACAACTTAAAAGTATCAATTTCTTCAAGACAGCGTTCAAAATTCCTTTAAAAATACATATCTAATACCTGAGAAAGCTGGTATAAGAATGAAGTTGTGTTTATTTTGAGTTTTTGTGAGTTTTTGCCTATACACTGAGTACTACAAATGTGACCAACATCTTCTTGGTACAATAAAATTTTATTGAAAATTACCTGTGGAAAGAAACAAAGTCCTAATTTTAGTTTGCACTAAAATAGGCATATGGACTTGAGAAAAACACATACAGGCTTCTCAGGTAAGTGTTTTGGTTTGTTCAGCTAAGCAGCCTTTCTTGGTGATGGCCTTGTGCAGTGCTGTTGATCTGAATTAATGAGCATGTTTTTGTTTCATTAATTACATGGAGATCTGCAAACAAGAAAGGAACTGTACATTCCCCTGCTAATTGGTATTCCTTGTTTTACAGTTCACAGCAACCCTATGGATATGCCTGGGAGGGAGCAGAATGAGGACAGAGACAGCGGTATAGCAAGATCTGGTAATGGCAGTTCCATGTGTTAACCCTGTGAACTCCAAAAACATTCCATAAAATTGTCACAGGATCTCTGCACATCATGAAGTAATGCTGAAATGGGATTGTTCTGGTTTGCACTACGTGACGTTAAGGACACCTCTCTGTACACAGATGGTGCAGGTGTTGTGGCTGTGTATTGGGCACCTCACAGGAACCTGACAGCAGTGCCTTTTACTAAACAAGCTGCAAATAAGCAAGGCAGATTAAATATTGAAATGAGCTTGCAGCATTTCTAAACAATACTTGCTGTCATCTCCTTCCAAATCCAGGAGGCCAGGTTGGAAGGGGCTTGGAGCAACCTGGTCTAGTGAAAGGTGACCCTTCCCATGGCAGGGAATGGAATGAGATGAGCTTTCAGATCCCTTCCAACCCAAATCATTCTGTGATTCTGTGTTCCTGTGATGGTAATGTTAAAACATTAATTGGCCTCAACAACACCCCTTTCCTCCCTCTGAATTCAGGATGTTGGACACTTGGGTTAGGATTGTAAAGGCTGTTAAAGGATGTGATTGACATTATTCCTTTCCACAAGGAATTTATTTCCTGATACTCAGGTTGCTGAGCAAGGTGCATCCTGTGCATTGCCGATTATGTAAATCAGCAGGACTGTCCCACCCTTGTCGTGCTTGTATGGCTTGTTAATGTCATTATAAACTGGTTATTTTTATATTAGAAACATAGATAAGCAAAAGAGAAGGCACTTGAGAAGCAACACCGGTACATCTTGTGGGACTCAGTTTAGTTGCTGGTGTTATATTCCAAATACTCTTTCTCCTGGAGAGATTTTTATTCCTCTTTTCCTTGCAGCATCTCTTAGCAGTCTGCTCATCACTCCGTTCCCATCTCCGGGCTCCTCGTTTAACAAGAGCTGTGCCAGCAGCTACCAGCGGCGTTGGCGTCGCAGCCAGACGACCAGCTTGGAGAACGGGGTCTTCCCTCGATGGTGAGCTGGGCACTGGAATGCTGCTTGCTGCCCATACACCACTGTCAGCTTGATGCTGCTCTTGCATATGGACACCTGCTCTTGCTGATGCTTTCGGTGGGGTATTTACAGAGGTGTAAGTCAGGCTGATCTTTTTTAGTCTCTCTTTTTCTCATGGCATTCATTGTTTTTTCACTAACTGGAAAGCCTTCAGCAACATGTAGATCTGTAGGCTGAATTTTTGAGGATAAGAAGCCCTAAAATTGTACTCAAAACACAAATTCTTGGCAGGAATGGGACAGAACTAGAATACCATATTCTGATCCTATGAACACTTTGAATCTGGTTCCAGACTCTTGTGATTGCAGAATCAATTAATAGTTGTTTGTAAAAAATCACAAAGGGGTTGTTATCAAAGATAATGATTTGACAACACATGCAAGCAAAAGGTGTTTGTTGAAGTTAAATGTTCAAGAACTGAATTACACAGGAAACCAAGGTACAACTTTAAGCAGTGGATTACATTAACTTTCCCTTTTGTTCATGCTCCAAGGTCCATGGATGAAAGCTTCAACTTGTCAGATGACAGCTCTGGTCCAAACCCAGGAATTGTTAGGAAGAAAAAGATAGCAATTGGGGTTATTTTTTCACTCTCAAGAGATGAAGATGAAAACAACAAATTTAACGAGTTCTTTTTTTCACACTTCCCTCTTTTTGAGAGTCACATGAACAAACTGAAGAGTGCAATAGAACAGGTAAACACAGTTGCTTTGGCTTCTTGCACTTGTACTGCTGTATGTTCTCCCAGCCCTGTCAGATTAATTCCTAACTCCTGTTGCTAGTTACAAAAGTGGGATCAACTTGATGTAATCCTGATGTTGGGTGTGGGAATTGCATCATGGCAGTTAAAGCTTTGACCCCTTTTATGCCTTGAGTGGTGAAAAGCACAAAAGAGGCAGAAGCTGCAAGTGTGCCTCACCTGTCTTCCCTCAGATGGGAAAGTTGGCACTTGGACCGTCCCTTTATCGCTTAAAAAAATTATTTGCATGACCAGTTGAATGAAAGATAAAGTCAAACACATGACTTGGTTTTCCATTTTCTGTGCTTCTGTAGCTCTGTGTTACTTATCTGTTTAATGATTGTTTTCAAGGCCATGAAAATGAGTCGGAGATCAGCTGATGCCAGCCAGCGGAGTTTGGCATATAACAGAATTGTGGATGCCCTAAATGAGTTCAGGTGAGCCGTATGTCTCCTGTCTTTTCTGTCTGTTTCTTCAAAAGCACTTGAGCCTGTTTTAGAAGGATCTTCTTAGTGCAGGATAAGTAACTTAAAATGTCTAAAGTCTTCTGCAAAAGTTAGTGCAGCAAAGGACTGGTGATACCAAGCCATTCTAATGTGTCTGAGTTTTTGGATTTTTCCAAGTGTGTGTGTCCATCAGTCCTGTGTGAACAGGACACAGATGTTCAAGGTTTTCTGTGCTTTAGGTGATAAGGAAGCTCCCAGTGACCTCTTAAATGGTCTTTTGTGGCCTGTCAAGAGGGAAAAGCATTGCAAAGCCCTGTTAGGGAAATCCTCCTCTAGTGTGTATTGTCCTGATGTGTGAGCAAATCTCACCCCTCTCTAAGCTGTGCTTTAAAGGTGTTTCAGAAGAACAGCTAAGGAAGAGGGAGAGCTGTCTTTTCCCACAGTAAAATGCAGTGCTGTAATCGCTGGCTATTGGTACCTGCAGAGCCTCTCTGTTCAACAGTTATTATACAAAGTAACACAGATAAGCACATCCCTGGCTTTTAGCTGTATTTTCTTTCCATAGCTGAAGTCATGGGGAGGAAGTTAAGATGAAATCCGTCTGTTTCAAGTGATTCATCTCCTCTCAGATGGGAGTGGCAGGGTGCTTCCTTTTACAACCACTGTAGAGCTACTTTTTAGAGACATTATTGAAGACAGCGCTCTGAGGTTATAAAAAGAAATTACTGACATCAGGATATGTTTTACTGAACAGAGAAGGATCCTGAGGACTCACTTATTTTTCCACGATTCCACTTCTTACCTGAATGCCATGGATTAGGTGGTGCTGCAGGACGAAGGCACAGTGTATTTTAAATCTTTTTAGAAGCTCCCCTCCAGGCAGTCACAAGGAAAGGCAGAGGATATGTCCTGTAGGGACAGAAGGCAGAGGAGAGGGAGCACGTGGGCCTGTGGTGAGAGGTGGATGGGATAAGCCGTGCCAAGAGAGGGAGCAGAGGGAGCTCATGACTGCTGGGAGCCGCTGATCCAGCCCAGGGGCCTGAGACAAGTTCAGCAACTCGGAGCAGCCACAGTGATTCCTCCACTCCCACAGCTCTGCTCTGTCTCTCCTCCCAGGTCTCTCCCTGAGCCATTTCTATGCCTTCCCACCCTCTGTTAACACCAGCTCCCCAGCTGTTTTCCACACCTTCCCCCCAAAACATTCCCCCTCAAGATATACTCAGCGGACTTTGCCCGTTCTCCTTTGTCCTTCCAAGTTAAACAGTTCCAGAGGGCTGGGGTGGGGCACCTATCCCAAGTCAAAAGTAGGAAAAAAACCCTGAAAACACAGGCCAAATCCCCTGTGCTGGCTTTTCCTGCTGGAGGGACGCTCAGCAGTGCTGAGCTGGGATGGGGTGAGGAAGGCTGAGGAGGAAAGCACTGTCCCAGCAGATTGGCACTCACTGCACCAGGAGCTGGGATCATTCCCATGACATGGCCATTGCATAACCAGCACTTGGAGCATGTAACCACCAGTTTTATGCAGAAGTTTCCATGGTGATATAAATATTGCTCTTTAATAGTGTAATGAAGTTAATTAAATCCAGTTTAATTTCACAGAAATGAATTTCCTGGGGCAGCAGCCTTTGGCAATTTTGGGTTTTGCTGGGGTTTTCTAAGGGATTGCATTTAGAGGTGGGCGACAGCTGGTGCCCCCAGTCTAGGCAGGGTCCTTGTGCCCCTGTGCAAGGGCATGTGTCATCCTCATTTCTGTGACAACAAGACCCCCGTGCTTCTCAAAGCAATGCAGGATGTGTCTAGTAAGAAGAGAGAGGTATATTTAAATACCAAAGGCTGGATGCAAAGATGCTTTGGCACAGGTTCAGCAAACCCATTTAGGACACTATTATCTCTTGAGGTGTCTGCTTTCCCACTGAAGTCACGGGGAAGTCAGGAGACGAGTCCTTTGGTGAACCTGAGACTTGTGTTGATTCCTGTCCTCTTAGCAAATTGTGCTGGAGGGAAAAAGGGTGCTGACTTCAGTGGGTTGGTGATTCTAAAATGTAATCCTGTTGCTGGTTTAACTCATTGCAGTCTGGTTGGTTTTAAGGGGAATATTTTTTTGTTCATTTTTCTTTACACCCCCCCAGATTTTCAGAGGTGCTCTAGAGTAGCTGATGTGCACTCGTCTGGTGATCAGAATAACCTCAGATAAGTGGGCATGGGGGGTGTGCTGCCCTGCTGATCAGGGAAGGTAGCATGCCACCCCAGAGTCCCCCCCTGCAGGGCGGGGGCTGTGGCTGTACATCACTCCTCTGCCTGCAAAAAGGGAGCTGGGTCAGCAGGCATTTACCTGCTGGTAGTGAGGGGAGAGAAGAGAAGGCAGCAAAACAGAGCCTTCCTTTGCTCTTTTTGTCTTATCTAGGGAAAAACAAAGCTGCCTTCTCTCGAAGGCCCAGGCTGGTTCTGCAAATGGAGGCTGTTGATAAATTTGCCATCAGTTTGGTGCCCAGCTCCAGGCCTACCTTTGCATCATTTGTCACTTTAGAGCAATTTTTAATTTTCTAAAGCACTGATGGGTTTAGCTATTAACACTTGACTTAGAGGCTTAGAACTCTCTGTGGATGTCAGCTGTGCAGACACATGACTTATGAAATGAGCTACTGTACTTGCATAAACATTTTGGCTCCCCCGGTCCCTGAGGCCAGTGCAGCACATTGATAACACTGATTATGCATGTGACTGATACCTGTGTGGCACAAACGCAGGCTGGCAAGGAAACACTCATCGCAGGGCCTGGGGAAACACCTCTCTGCTCTCTGGCAGACAGATTTGATCCTATTTTCTGCCAGTAATTTTTAAGCAGCTTATGCTGCTGTGAACTGAGTGATGCGTTGTGCTCAGTGGTGCCAGCATGGGCACTCAGTTGTGGGGGAGCCCCGCTCCTGCATTCCCTGCAGAGAGGATTGCCTTTGTTTTGTTGTTCTTTTAAGGAAAAATGATCTTTGGAAGGAAGGAATGAAGATAGGAACAAATGCATGTGAATTAAGCTTTATAAACCACTGATTATTTTCTTTCTTTGCCATTATGTTGTGGCTCCTAAATAGTAGAGCAGCTCTGGGGGCACAGTGCTGAAGGGTCAGTGTGTTTTCCTTGGGTGGGAGGGGGCTGCAGCAGGATGCTTTCATCTACAAGGAGCTGTCTGTCTCGTTTGGTTTGTACAGCACCAGGGAAAGATGTCCCAGATTGGTACTGAAAATTGGTATTGAAATCGAGGCCAAAGGCCAGAGTGGTTTGGTGGGTGAGGGTGAAGCAGGGAGCAGCCATGCCGTGGTGTCTGTGGGTGGCTGCTCACCTTGGTGCCATCTGTGCCCGCAGGGCAGACAGACCCCAGAGGAACTGGGGTGGGGTTGGCTCAGGGCTTCCTTTTCGCTTGGCCAGGCTGGGCTTCACTGGCTCTCAAAGCCTGTGAGATGTGAAGGTGTTTCCTGAGGGGCTCCTCTGGCCCCTGTGCTCCGTGCTGCATTGCTGGGGCCAAGGTGCCTGGAAGCTCCAGGCTGGAGTTCAGCCTCCCAGAGGCGTTTCCAAATATAAACCAATTTAAATGTACTAGAACCCTCAAAAGAGCAGAGTCTCTCATTAACTGAGCTTTCCTTCACATGCTGGTGTGTGTGTGGGGAGGGAGGGAGGGGGTACTGCTGCAGATAGCCAAGAGGAGAGGGGCCAAGTGGCTTTTTAATGATTGCTATTTTTAAAATCCAGTTAACTTCCCTGTAGTGTTTGAGGAGGGTTTCTTCTTGTTGGTTTTTTGGTTTGTTTTCATTTTTTTCCTTTGCTATGTGGCAGGAGAGCACTTCCCTGGGTGTTTGAAGAGCTGGGAAGCAGTTAATCCTTGCCCTTGGTCTCTGCCATTGCTGCCTTCGCTGGCCTGGAGGGTTCCCTGCACTGCAGTCACATGCCTGCTGGCCACCAGCCAGGGCAATCTGATCTGGCTCGGAGGAAACACTATCAGCTGCAGATGCAGCCAGGGTTACCAGAATAGTAAATAACGAATCACAAGACTTGGGCTATCTTTTCAACGAAAACAAATATTTTAATATGTTGGTTTTAGTACAGAAGTAGTTTCTTTTTTCAAAACAGCCGAGCTGCAAGAGGCTTGGCTTGGGTTAGTTTGCATAGGATGGAGAAATAAGCTGTATTTTACGTTAAGTTCTGCTGTTTATCTTGAGCTTTTCAAGTCAGCTGTGTCTGGGGGGTGTAAGTTTTCATGCTTGTTTTGAGCTTTTAAACTCCTTGAGTTTGAGATCCCTGGACTTGAGGTTTCTTCTTTTTTTTGGGCATCTTTAACATCTGCTCCAGTTAATGGGCTGTGAACAGAAAGCTTTCCCCTAATAATACCCGCCCCCCCCCAGTCCCAGCTTGCCCCCTGCAGAGGAATGAAATCCCAGTACCCGGAGACTGTGCTGCTGGAGCCCCTCTGGTGCCCCAGAGGCAGTGCTGGTGTCCCTGGCTAGGTGCCCCACCCATGTCTAGGCAGCAGGACTTGTGCCCAGGTCTGTCACCAGGCTGGGCTTTCCTCCCAGGACAGGACCAGCAGCAGAGCGTAACAAGGAGCAGCTGGCGAGGCTGCTCCACAGTGACCCCGCAGACAGCAAAGCCTCTGGGGGCTGGGGGGTGCAGAGGTAACTCAGCTGTCCCCCTCTCCAGCACATGGACTCTTCTGTGGTGCTCTCATGCTTCTGGCAGTGGAGGATTTGAAGGTCTAACCTTTGAAGAAGACAGGGTTGATTTTGATTGTTGGGAGCACAGAGAATGGATTTTGTATTTGATGAAAACTGTAGGAAGAGTAAGGCAGAGAATGCCACTGCCCCCTCACCTTCTTCCTTCTGGAGCAGCCCTGGTGACCTCGGTGACCCTTGCTGCCCTTTGGGGAGCAGCTCTGGGGTCGCCACCCAGCTGCTTCTGTGCCCAGGAACTGCAGTAGCTGGGGGGGACTCCCTCGTCCGCGGGGAGCCCCTGCGGCAGGGCGGGATGTGCGGTGCTGCTGCTGACGTGCAGCTCTCACTGCCTGGGAGTTTCACTTTAAACACTAAACATGGAAGATTTGGCAGCTGCTGCTCCAGTGTGTTTGCCTGCCTGGTGTGCACAGCTTTGCTTCTGAAAGTGTCTATAAATTCTGAGACCACGATATCCAGAGAAGATCTGTATAAATCAGGGGTGGTGCTAGGGATAATGGGATCACATTTTTACTGTGTTAAAAATACAGCTTCCCATACTGTCACAATGTAGGCTTTGTACTTAAAAGTAAACTATAACTTGCTTATATTTTAGAGGAGTTTAACAGTAATCTGAGGGATTTTAATCTGGTATTTTCCTGCAGAGCCAATTTTTAATCTTAAATTTACTGTCCTCTGTAGAGTCAAAAAGGATGTGGTGAGTGTGGAATAGGCACAGCCACAGGGTGACTTTGACTCTCATACTCTCTATTTAAAGCTCAAGATGTGAACTGGTTCCCTGCTTTACACACCCACACTTCGTAGGTTTGGCCTGGAGATATACCAAATTTTTAAAGCAAGGAGGAAGTTAAGGTATTTTTATAAGTCAGATACATATAATCTTGTCCTAGTCATAAATAAAGCAGAAGTTTGTTTTACATGAAATGAAGAACAAGCAGGGAGATAACAGCAAGAAGAAGTCATCCATTCCTTCTTCATTCAGAGCAGGGCAGCTCTTGACTTGTGACAGGGAATGTTGCTGTGTTTGGGATCAGGTCAGGTGGATGCAGGAGGAACCTGTGAGGTTCAGTTCTCCAAGGTAAAGGGTGAATTCATCCTATTTAATGAACAACATGCTTTGGATAATGGTTGCTGAGAGAAATTTTGTTTCTGGTAGAAATGATAGCTGGATCTAAATGTTGCACAGAATTCTTTTAAGTTGGGATTTCTACTTTTTGTTGTTGTTTGGGATTTTTTGTGGTTTGGTTTTTTGGGGTTTGTTGGGTTTTTTGTTTGGCTTTTTTGTTTGTGTTTTTCTTTAACCTCCTGGATTTTTTCGTTTTGTTTTCTAGAACAACTATTTGCAATCTCTACACAATGCCACGGATTGGGGAGCCTGTCTGGCTCACCATGATGTCAGGGACACCAGAAAAGAACCAGCTATGCCATCGCTTCATGAAGGAGTTCACTTTCCTGATGGAAAATGCTTCTAAAAATCAGTATGGTGGATTTTAGTTTCTAAATTACATATGTGATTGTGCCTTTTAATTTCAAACCAATTTTTAAATCAGTTGTTAAGATCCTGTAGTCAAAGAATCAAAAGGCCATCCATAAATACCTTCTTTTTGAAACAAATCTCATTAGAGATCTCGTCTCATTAAATTCCTGCTTCCCCACAATCCTCTAAATCTTGGTAGAGGCTGAACATCTGAAACATGTCCATAGGAAGTGTGTGATGTGTGTGGATGTCTGGAAGGGGGTGAAGATACCTTACAAAATGCATTAACCTACCTTTCAGAATCAGTTATTGTATGATGAGCAGGATTATACATCCAGGAAGAGCTGTGTCTGTAATACTGTCAGACCAGAAACTGCTCTCAAACTTTAAATCATTTTAAAATGCCACTAAAGAATTGCTGTGCTCATTAGTGCTCACTCACCTCTCTGGCCTCAGGCCCCAGCTGTGAGCAGATGCTGAAAATTGAGAAAGAAAGTTCCTGATAAACTGGGGAGAATCTGATAAATTTACTCTTTTGTCAATCCTTCATCCCCTTTCCCCAGGGCATGAGTAGGGGAAGTTTTTGAAGGGTTTATCTCCATTAAAGTCCTAAAAAGAGCAAAATGGTTTTGGGTGGGAACGGCACTAGCAGATGAGATGTTTGGTCAGGGGCACTGCTCCCTGCAGGGTGGGAAGGGGCTGCTGCTCCCATCCTCCAGCTCTGCCACCACCTTTGCCATCTCTTCTCTCCCCAGATGGGAGGGTGACAGTGGTCACTGTGGTCCACCTGCTCCTGCCCCAGTGCAATGGGAGAAACCACAGGGAGTTGTGAGGGGTGCAAGTGTATTTTCTTAAGATCAGTTCCTGCTTCAGTGGAGACTCTGCTGGGATTGTCTCCTTTGATCCCTGCCATTCTGAGTCGTGTACATCTTGGTTACATTTAAATAGTCATTTATTTGGGTTTGTTTTCTTTATTTTAAATATAATAAGATTTTAAGTGATGGAAACGAGAGAAAAATTAAGCCGTTTATCCTTCCCAATCTAGTTTTAAATCTTCTCTCCTCCTTTGGCTGTCTCTAGTGTGGCTGCATGGAAGCTGTAGGGTTCCTGATGCTTGTAAATTATTCAAATAACATTATTTTGAGGCATTAGGCTCTTTTCCTCCCCACACGTGAGCCTCTGTGGCCAGCAGCACCATGTGTTGGTGTGTGGAGCCTCCTGGGCCATGCTCCTGCCAGGAAAACTGACTGAGAAAACTCCACAGAGCAGAAGCCATGCTCTATCATTGCAGTGAATCAGATAGTTAACTTTTTCAGGAAGGTTTTTTCACCTTAATTGCTTAGCCAGTGAAAACTGTTTTGCCAGCATAAGAACACAGCTGCTCTGGCTGAGCCACTGACCTTTGGGGGAGGTTATTTTTGAAAAAGAGCAGCCACATGGGGTGAAATTGCACAGTAGATGAAAGAACACAGCACCCACCTATTTTACAGGTTTGGTAGCAATAGTTTTCCTTCTCATCCAGAGTCACAAGTCTTAAGGGTTTGGGATCTCCTTGGAGTACAGGGGCCACACAGTGCCTCTGCTTTCTTATAGTGAATGAAATATATTGGTTTTGAGATGTTTTACAACATAAAACTTGCAAAATAGGAAGTCTCCTAATTATTGCAAAACAGTGTAAGTTAGATGCCACAAAGTTAAAATATTTCATTTTACTTTAAATCTGTTTTCTAAAAAAGAGCTTTGCCAGGGTGGGAGGGAGGGTCCAGCCATGCTTTCTCTCCCCAAGGAACCCAAACTGAAGGGATGATCTCTGCTGATTTTGTCAGGCTGTTTCTTTAATCCTTGATCCATACAGACTAGAGCTGCTGTCAGTTTAACATCTTGAGTGTATCTCTAAAAAAAAAACCAAACCATGTTGAACATTTTGCTTTCAGGTTTTTACCAGCTTTGCTGACTGCAGTGCTGACTAACCACCTGGCCTGGGTCCCCACTGTCATGCCCAATGGCCAGCCACCCATAAGAATCTTCCTGGAGAAGCATTCTTCCCAGAGTGTGGACATGCTGGCCAAAACTCATCCCTACAACCCACTGTGGGCTCAGCTCGGTATGTGGCAAATACCTCTAAACCCCCAGCAGCTTTACATAAATGGAAGTGCATGAGGTGGGGTTTATGATGCTTGTTACTCCCCTCCCAGGTTGTTTTTTAATACAAAATGAGACAAAAGTGTGTTTCAAGCTTAGCAGTGGTCACTGTATTTTTTTATACTCTAAGTTTTTAAGGCATTATCCATTATAAAATGTTAGCCAAAAAATAAAGCCCTCTTTAGTCATCTATGTTTGGTCCCTTAAGGTCACCTGCTCTGGTGCTGGTGGAGGATTTCAGGCCTCCTCTGGTCCTCCTCCTCCTATAAGGAAAATCTGCTTTTATTTTTTTGGGATGCCACTATCACTAAACCTATTCTGGAATGAGAAAATCAAGAAAATTCATCTTTTGATCAGAAGTGAACATACTTTTAATACAATGGAGTGATGCAGAACAGGAAGTCATAGCTTGGCAACCCCCAGGGAAGGTCTCAGAGCCCAGTCAGTGGTGTAGCTGGTCATACTGTCTGATAATTGCCCTGTAGAGAAGAGCAGGTGAGGTCACATTGTCCTGCTTTGCACACACACTCTCATGAAATTTGATTCGGGAAGGGATGGAAGGTTTTGTGAGGTTGTCCTATTATTGTACAGGAAGGAATGGCCAGGGTGTTGGCAAGAAAACTTGATTTCAGGCCTCATGTGGCTTGAGGGACCCACTGTGGTTAGGGTGGCCTTTGAGAGGACTCCTTGTCCCCTCAGCCCTGCAGTCATGCAGTGCCCTGATACCTGCAGAATGCACAGGCACTTCCCCAGGTGACTTGAGTACAGCCAGAACACCCCATCCAACCCATGGCAGAACTCAAGGAGGGGAAGAGAAGGAGGTTGGCTTCAGCCATTCACCTGCCATGGTCACTTTTTGTCCTTGTTCCTGGCATAGGTTTGTTTCTTTTACAGCTTTCTCTTGTGGGTAGAAGTCCAGCCCAGTTTCCAGACTCTCCAGGGTAATTTGGCACAGATGCCTTCTCTCTCCCATGGCTGTATAAGGATCCCAGGAGATGAGCCTCCAAAGCTGGAGTGAGGTGGTGTGAATGCTCCCTGATGTGTGAGATCAGATGTCCCCCTGACCAGTGGCTCACCTTACAGATGATACCAACAGCATCTTTGGGATTCTCTTACTGCAAACAAAATACAGCAGAGCTGTTGTAACTCTACTGTTTTAGTATTTCTCTCTTGTAGACCTGGTCTTTGAAAACCAGCCCAACTGCTGGCTGTTAGAAGAAGAAATTATTGCAAAGATGCCAAATAACTGTGTGTTTAATTTCCTGTCCTAGGTGACCTGTATGGGGCCATCGGATCACCTGTGAGATTAGCGAAAACAGTCGTGGTTGGCAAAAGACATGACCTGGTCCAGAGGTTGCTTTACTTCCTGACTTACTTCATCAGATGCTCTGAACTCCAAGAGACACACCTCCTGGAAAACGGGGAAGATGAGGCCATCGTCATGCCTGGCACGGTTATCACTACCACGCTGGAGAAAGGAGAAGTGGAAGAGTCTGAGTATGTGCTTGTCACAATGCACAAGAACAGGGGCAACTTGCTGCCCACTGAGTCTGAAGAGATGAGAGCTCCCAACTGCAGCTGTAAATATTGCAAATGTCCCGTTTCCCTCGCACAGAACATAGAAGGTGTTGCACAGCAAGAGAGAGAAGACATGCAAAGCACTCCTAAGGTAGAGCTGGAGTCTTCTTCAGATGAGAACAGGACCATCGTTCCTGAGGATGGCCAGGAAGATGCTGTGGATGTGACACAACCAAGGCCCTGCCTGGATACCAAACTAGAGACTGTGGTGTGCACAGGGTCAGCTTCGCCTGAGAAATGCATGGGGACAGAATCTTGTTTGGAGCCAACAGCAAGCACGTGGGGCAGTGAGGATGCGCTGGAGCCGGGCAGCCAGGCGGGAGGTGGGACAAGGACGCCCGGGCTTGCCGTGGAGAAGAAGCCGCCCGATAAGCTCTTCATGGACTCCTTCCCATGCGGCGCTGCCGAGGCTCAGACAAAGGTGACTTTCCTCATCGGAGACTCCATGTCACCTGATTCAGACATTGAACTGAGAAGTCAGGCAGTAGTGGAACAAATTGCCAGGCATCACAGCCCGCCAGCAGCGGAGGCAGGAGTGTCTGCTGATCAGAACTGTGAAGCTAAACAAACTGTTGAGGACCAAAATAGAGACTGTGGGACAGCTGAACCCTTTCCTCAAGTTGCTAGTGAGCATCAGAGCTGGAACCCAAACCCATACAGTGCTGAGAGCATGAGTCTGTTTGATGAATATTTCACTGATGACAGTTCAGTTGAAACCCAGACTACTGATGATATTCCAGGGCAAGCAGCTACGAACCTTCTTGCTCACAACAGTAGTTTAGAATTTTCTAAGAAGCTGTGTACAAAGGCTTGCAAACCACCTAGTGAATTTTGTAAATTTATGGACTCTGTTCGACAAGAGACCTACAAAAACTGCTTTAATGAGCAGGACCAAAGAGAGAAAATCTCTATTCGCGTCCCCCATGGGGACAGAGAAAACATAGAGAAAAAAGTTGCCCCAGGAATTGACTGGGACATTCCAAGAAATGAGAGTTCAGACAGTGCCCTGGGTGACAGCGAAAGTGAGGATACAGGCCATGATCTAACTAGACTGGGCAGTAACTATTATGGAGGAGAGCAAGAAGATTGGGCAGAGGAATATGAGATTCCCTTCCCTGGGTAAGTACTGTTCAGCACTAACAGAGCCCAAAAAAGATGGAGCCTCTTCTCATGTCACGTATTTGGAGGACTGTAGCTTAACTTGGCATCAAGGGTTGGAAAAGTGTCTCTTGAGTTTGCTGGTTTTTGAGGAATATTGAGAGATCAGTGGTCTGGAAAAAAATACGAATGGTGTATTGTGATCTTAGCTTGTATTCTCTGCTTCCATGATAAGCTGACTGCAAAAGCTGACTGTAAACTTTTTTAAAAGTGCTTGACTTCAGGTTAGAAGAGATATGAAAAAAGTAGAAATGCAACTTCTGTAAGCTGAATTTGCTGTTTACTGTTGTACGTGTCTTTGATATGCCTTTTTTGCAGGTCAAAATTAGTTGAAGTCAACTCTGTCCAGCCCAGTATTGCCAATTTTGGAAGATCCTTACTAGGAGGCTATTGTTCATCTTACGTCCCTGACTTTGTTTTGCAAGGAATAGGAAGTGATGAAAAGCTAAGGCACTGTTTGGTGTCAGATTTGTCTCATGCTGTGCAGGTAATTAAGCTATATTTGGTAAATGTATTTCTCACAGTAGGGAAAGATAAATGTTTGTGAAGGTACAAACCTGCTGGAAGTGGAAATATTTCCTGTCACAGCTCCTGTCAGATTTCTCCAGTCCCAGGTCACCAATTTTTTCTCCTCTCTCAGTTAATGTATCTGAAAAACATGGATATTTCACTGCAAATCTGGAGCACAAAAGATCAGACTCCCACTGAAGCCAGCTGGGAGGCTTATGCCCTGGGAAGATGGGTCTCAGTGCTAAGATGTATCATTGTGTCCTGTAGGCTTGGCAGCTGATGGTTGTGTCCCCACAGGATGGAATGGTGTTAAACAAGCCCATATGCTGAGGTTGTGCCTCTCTTCCTGGGCACAGAGTCCTTCTGCAGTGGTGCAGCAGCTCCACGTCTGACCAATGTGCTGCTGCTTGTGTGGCAGAATGTGTTCTCCACCACGAATGCTCAGTATTTGGGAGACACTGCTCCTTCTTTAGGGTGGTAGTCCCTGTGTCAAATAGCACTGTCCTCATTGGAAAAGGAGAAACCAATGTAAAGATAATGGTCTGAAGGGAACTTGTGCTTCTGACGTATTGGAGATCACCTCTTCTCCACAGCAGTTTTTCCCTAGATGGACTGGGGCATGACTAGGAAGTGTGATACTTCCTCTCCCTTCTACCAGGAAAGAAGTAGAGAAAGCAGGCTGTCACTGAAAGTGTGACATCTGCTCCCATCTAGTTTATTTCCCAGAGAATAAGGAAAGACAGATTGGTGAGCAGCCACTTTCCTGAGACCTTCCAAAAAGTCCCTTTTTCCCTTCTTGTCACTTTAACAAGGTGCATTAGACCTGCAGCCCTTCTCTGCGTGCCTGTCCCCCTACCTTGCACCCAGCCCGACAGGGGATGACTTTTGCTCCCTGAGTGGTTGTTCCAGGGGCTTGTTTAAGCTATTTGGGAAGTGTAATTGAACTTCAGGTGAGAGAGGCAGCAGTGTGAGGCACCTGCTGCTGAGGCACAGATGTGTCTGAAATACAGCCTGAGAGAGATTTTTATGCTAATCTTCAGCGAAAACAGTAACTGCATCCCAGTGCCTGTGTGAAGCCCTTGCTGACTCTTTGGAAGCAGATAATTGCTAACAGTTCAGCCCAGAAAATTGATTAGAGAAGGGCAGTGGGGTTCCAAATACTCCCTGTTTTGAACCCTTTTCATGGCTTTGGAGAGGTGGAACACCAGCAGGGGGGAATGGCAAGGCACAGGCTTGGTTCCTACCTCCCTCTGCTGGCCTCCCGTGGAAGAAAACCAGTGACAGCTGGGAATAATCTGACCTCATTAACACAGCCACACTAAACAGCAAGTTGGATTTTTGGTACTTTCAGTTTTAAGAGTTTAAAATACACTTTAGATATGTCAGAACTCTTTATGTCAAATACCAAAAGATGTGACTGTCAGCCTTAAAGCCTGTCACTCTTTAAAGCCTGTAAGAAAAGATAAAATAGCCACTACCATTCTAAGACTGTGCCTTGCTCACAAAACCCTGCTGGTTTTCATGGATGGAATGCAATGTGGGCAGATGTATTTTAGGTGAAGCAGTGTCTGGGATGCTATCCTGCTATCCAGTGATGTTGTCCTAATATCCAGGATGGATAGTTTTGTGAAAAGACCGCTATCATTTATCATTCTCGGGGTTCTGCTCTTCATTTTTTGTTCCTAGCACCCTGTTCTGGACGAGCCCATTGCAGAAGCTGTCTGCATTATTGCAGACACGGACAAATGGACGGTGCAAGTGGCCAGTAGCCAGAGGCGAATGATTGAGAATAAACTAGGAAAAGAAGTGTTAGTCTCCAGTCTCGTCTCCAACCTGCTTCATTCCACTCTTCAGCTTTACAAGCATAATTTATCTCCAAACTTTGTAAGTCTAAATGGAAATCATGAGGGTGATGGTTTTGAAGCACTCTTTAACTTCACAGGTTAAAGATACGTAAGGCTCTGCCTAGTGTTTGTATTCATATCCACTGCAACTTCTGGCATAGCTGTTTGTGATTCCTATCGAAATGCCACTCTAATCAAAACAGCTGCCTCATTAATTTTGATTTAACATGTAATCAAAGGCTTCTGCTCAAAAATGGAAGTCCTCACCTAGACATGGCCACAGAACCGTCAACAGGGGTATGGGATCTGTGCTTTCTGGTTTGGTTCTATCTTCCCCCTGAAACAACTCCCTTTGCTTTTTAGTGTGTGATGCACCTGGAAGATCGGCTGCAGGAGCTCTACTTCAAAAGCAAGATGCTGTCCGAGTATCTCAAGGGCCAGATGAGAGTCCACGTCAAGGAGCTGGGCGTGGTGCTGGGGTATGGTCACAAACTTCTCCCAGCAGTGCTACCCTGGGTGTCCTGGTGCCACACCGTCCGCCTGGGCTTGTTCCTAAGCACAGCGAAATGGATTCCTAAATGGGACCGGACCTCCTAAGTTACCCATGGCTTCAGGCTTCTCCTTAGCCATTGCTCAATCACAAGGATCCCCCAGCCTTTCTGTCTTCCCTGCGGGCAGGAAGATGGGCTCAGCACTCCGGAGCTTATCAAACTCCCTTCCTAGTTGGTCAGTCGTCACTGAACAACATGGGGCACCTGATTCCTCCAGGTTGACTTTCCCTACATGGCAGGAAACACCCTCTGTGTCATGTAAGGCACATAATACCTCTCTGTGGGTGTGGGGCATGGGCAGAGGAGCGATTTAAGGGGTGTTTATAGGAAGGCTCTGAGTATGTTTTCCTGCAGAGGAGGACAGGGTGAGCAGGAAGGCAGACAGAGCATGTGTGGTGCTGGACAAGGCGGCTTTAGCTGGTCCTCTGCTCCTGTGCTGTGTCTCCCAGCTATTATTCCCTTTACTCTGAGGTTAGGCAGGAATTTTCCTCCCCCATCTGCTTCCTCACCAGTTTGTTGGCCCTGTTAAAAACCCACCAGACCAGTGGGAGCTCAGGCAGTGCTGACACTGTGGGAGCAGGCACATCTGGAGGGGTGGGAGGAACAATCTGGCAGCTGCAGTGTGTAGCCCATGGCCCCCAAGTGCTGGGGCTCGAGCAGGCAGTGTGGGTTCTGACACGTGTTCAGCCCAGTGACATTTCAGGTTGGATTAAACATGACTCTTCTGCTTCCTTTCAGGATTGAATCCAGTGACCTCCCCTTGCTGGCAGCTGTAGCGAGCACTCACTCTCCGTACGTTGCCCAGATCCTACTTTAAAATGCCAGAGGCCACAGACTTTGACTTTTTGCCTCTCTGGAAACAAAGTGGAAGACAACTTGTTCTGGCTCCTTTCTCTTTGCAGCAAGTAAAACAAACTGCTTGTTGAGCTTGCAGCACCTCCATATGTGACTGCATGGTGTGCAAACAGTTGGAGACTTCTCCTCTCCCACTTGGCCATTTATAAAAAAGGATAAAGAATGGAGAAAGGAAAACTGAGTAAGCCCAAGATTTCTGCCACAGGAAAGTGGAGATTTTAGCAAAGCTGAAAAGATGCATTTTTTTAGCAGTTTCTGCCACAATGGCTGACTGTGACTTATACTGGGGAATGGAGGAAGAACTGCTCTGAGAAATACGTGATGCCATCACCCCCTACAAACAGAACAAGAGAGCAGCTGTCTTCAGCCAGGCTTCAGCTGATGAGGATCACATTGGGATCTGTAATTCTCAAGCTGCAATGATTTGTAAACAACTTCTACTTTTTCATGTCATAGTCCAATTCTGAATACTTCCCAGAGGAAGAACGGGGCAGGGGCCTGTTTTTTTGTAAGAAGCTTATTAATTACAGTCAGCTACAGAATTTATTTATGATCTTTCTCCTGGGAAGAGGAAATAGTGGGGGACAGAGGGCGACAGGGAGAACGAAGGAAGAGGCCAGCAGACAAACTAGCGATGGAGATTCTTGGCTGGATGCTGTAACCAGTATTAAATGTTTATAATGTTTAAATGTTGCTTTATACTAAATGATGCTTTTCTTCCTCAACATAATCAAAATGTTGAAAACAAAAATAATCTAAAGAGAATGTTGGCTGAAATTTCCCCTTGGGTTCCCCAGAATGACATGACAATTACCTCTAACTTTTTTATGATCTATAAAGTCTTGGACCATCATATTCTTTTTACAGCAGTCAGTCAGCTATTGAAATAATGAACTAGAAATAATTGTACCAAAGCATTGGGGACAAAACAAGTAGACTATTACCCTTAATTGCTCAGGTAACTAATTGATACATTTTTTTAAAACCATTCTACAAAAAAAAAATGAACATTGATTACACCATAATGTAGTAATATCCAAATTATTTTTTAACAAATATACCCTTGCTGCAGATGACTCTAATCCCTTTTCTACTCACTTGTGTAATTACCAGCAGGAAATGTTGTTTATTTTATTCTCAGCATTTCTCTTTTACTCAGCCATCACTGGTTTGTCATTGTATATACAATAGCTGTACGAGTAGCTGATGGACCCAACCTGGTGTAAGTAATGTAAATAGACAGTGGGAGGTGGATTATGTTTTCGAAGGCTCTACTACCTCAGTTTAACTGGACACTTCATTCTAGGCTTTGCTTTGCATATTTGTCCTAGCAGCCAATTAATGTTGCTGATTTTTAGCTTCTGTTTTCATCTGTTAGGTTTAGTATATTGAAATTCATGGATTATCCACACAAGTAGGAGACACATGTTCACTTGGTCACTAAACTCTATAAAACTTCTATAAATACATCATTCTGTAATCATCTTTTCAATAGTACAGCACGCCTGCTATTGTTGTTTGCAGAGTTACTTTAGGTACAAATCTATTTTAACCATTTGATAAACTTGAAAACAATAGGAAAGATCCCTGCCCCACCTCTGTCAGTGACAGAACTCTCCTCCCTTCCTTCTCTGGGGCCCGGATTCATTTGGAGTAGTTTTTCAGTACTACTTAAAATCTGTCACCTAAAACTCTGTTCCAGGGAGATCTACGTGGCAAACCCACCCCTCCCTTCCCTGTAGGACTGAGTCTACATCGGGAAGTGACCCCAACATTCATACAGGCAGTGTCATTGGAAACTCTCTTGTATATAAAATCTAATGCTGACTGCTGCAGGGGAAAAGCTCGTGTTTAATATGTGATCCAAGGATTTGTTTCTCCCATTTTTCAAATGTCCTTTCCTTGCCACACAATTATATTACATCTGGCTTTTGGAATGAGCACAAAACAGGGGCCCAGTTATGTAAACACATTTCTAATGAAATATAGGATTGCATTCAGAACATGGATGTTTAACTCTTTGCTAGGATACGTGGTACAGGCAGTAGTTAGGATACCATGTTGGGCATAGACAGGCAGCACTGACCTGGCAGTGTCTGTGCTGCTGGGGCTGGCAGAGGAGGGTTCCTGCCTGTGCCTTGGGAGGTTCCATGGGTGAGTTCATCCACAGCACGTGCCCAGAGAGCTGGGTAGCTGCACCCTCACCCTGGCATCCCCCAGGACTGTGCTCATAATGATCCCTACAGGAGAATACTGGTCCTCATCTGAGCCATTATTGTGCAAATTGTTGGGGTCACTTTGAAATGGGTTTGACTCTCCAGAAAGGCCCTTGCACGGCTTGCAATGGGTATGAACATGAGAGGAGAAGGAGGTGGCTGTCGAGTGGCACCTTCTCTGCTGCCCTCTGCCCAACACCACCCAGTCATGGCGTTAATGATGTGTTCAGCCAGTCCCAGACGGAGCAGCCACGGGTGCAGCTTCCTCGTCACCCTCCCACAGTGCCAGTCCCTCCTGGCGTGGCAGCACCCTCCACCTCCCAGCAGTACTGTGGGCCAGAACACAGCCAAAACCCTTGCGTGATGGGAAGTTTTCCTGCGAGTTAACTCTGTGGGTACATGAACAATGTGGTACGTATGTCTTGTTTGTTAAATACGAAAAGGGATTTTTAAAGGATATAGCATTGACTTTTTAAAATATATCACTATTCTTTTATGTGAATAGAAAACTAATGTTTGATTTCTTTTTTCCACTATCCCCAATCTCCATTATTAACATGTCTTAATTTTCTGGCTGAAACCTCAGTGTACTAGGCACACAAATTAGCAAATTTGATTTTGTTGCAATTGGCAAACACTGGGCTGCTAAGAACAAAAAACTGTTTAAAAGAACAGATTTTACACCTTGCATATGTTTTCCCTATTAGTTCTTAGAGATGTTTTATGACAATTTTTTGCTTTCTCTAAATTATTTAGATGGTGGTACTTGTAAAATGCTGGGTAAAATGTACATACTTGTTTTCTCTTCTGTTTTTGTATATATTTCCCAAGATGTGCACTTGTATTATAATAACCATTCCCAATTTTAGGGGAAATTTGTGCAATAAATACAGTATGTCAGTTTAGTTCTGGTACCTTTTGTGTCCCTTTTTTGACATGTGCTATGAGTCCGTGGGTGAGTGAACCATCTCACATCTCACATGAGGAGCTGTCTCCTCTCAGCTGCCCATTTTGGGGCATTGATTCTGGCACTTGGCAGTGCTGCAGTCATTTAATTTGGGGTCTCGTACGAAATTAATTGTTTCAAACAGGAATTTGTGATTGAACTTGCTGTCCCTTAAGCTGTGAATGTTGTTGCCCCCAGAAAGCAATAGTGAGATGGGAGGGAGGTCCTGATCCTCTGCAGCGATGCTTGACTTTGTGAGAGGTGAACAAACAGAAGCCGAATGCCATTGTCTTCCACCGGTTCATACATTCATTCCTAAAGCGACTTGCAAAGAAGTTTATCACACAGGTGTTTGCCATTGTGTCTGTCACTGTATTTGTGCCCATCTGCCTGAGTACAATCCCTTTTCTCTCTCTCTGGGCCACTGCACAAGAATGAAGGTTATTGAGGAGTCTTCGTAAGGTTTTATTAAATCTAAGTTCAAATTGTGATAGCAGTGCTGCCAAGAAAAGTGAAGTAATAATCATACAATAGGAAAAACAATTAGGAAGATGTAGCAGAATGAGGCTTTAGAGTATCTGAGTTAAATAAGGTTCCGTGTTCCCAAAGAATGGAAAAAGGACAAGCAGAAGATGGAAACCTTTGCCTGAAGCAGCTGCATCTTCTATTTTTCATAAATGCTATGTGGTTTCCTGCCCTGGTATGTACCTGCCCCAGGTGCCCCTGCCACATGTAAGGTGCAGGATGAGCTGAGGGACACGCTGAGGTTAGTGTCCCCGAGCCCTGTCCTGCAGTGACAAGCTGCTGGGCAGGGAGCACTGTGGGTCCCACAGTCAGCACAGCCAGACAGCACAGGAGCCTTCTAGGATTTCCACTTGCACCTGCCAAGTCCTGTCCTGTAAAGGATGCCTGTGATGGGAGTGTTTGGAAGAATGGAATTTGTCCTTTCTCAGAGGAATGAAAGCCACAACAACCAACTCTAGGGTGCTTAAACCGGTCCTGTAACACCACCGTGAGGTTTCCCTGTGTGCAGGGATGAATTGCTCTGACTCTGCCTTCTCTGTTGGCATCCCAAGTACCACTGTATCAGTGGCTCACTGCTCCCTGTGGGTGAGTCAACAAGAGCAATTAACACAGGATCCCTTGCCTTTTAATACTGATAACACAGGGGGTTATTGCTGGCCTGGTGTACTTGTTCCATGATGGATTCACAAGGCAGAGCCTGCAGTCCCACAGCAGCACTGAAGGTGTCGAGCAGGCAACTCCAGCAAAATCTGCAGCAGGAGATGCTTGGCTTTAGCTGGGAGCTCTGCCATGGAACACTGGAGATGTGCACTGTGCACCATCAGACCTCCTGCAGGGCTTCTTGGGCTGAGTGCACCTGACAGAGGGCAGAGAATTTTGTGTTACCAGAGTAGACAGTCATGAGGTGTCCTCCTGACGGGGATGGCAAGAGTAGCCGGAGTCATGTGTCTGCGTGGGTGTTTGGCAGCGATGATGTGAGCAGTAAATTCAGCAGTGTAATCACTGCAGCATCCAGAAAATGCTGATGTTAATGCCCAGAATTGATTTCCTTTTTAACTTTCCAGCTAGACTAGGACATAGCACTTGCTAGCCAGTATTTTTAATGTACTGTTACTCCTTTTCTGTAATTCCCTAATTTTCCTGAAACAAAAGCGAAAGCTAATTCACTTAGCGGAGGCAAAGACAGGAAGGAGGCCACAGGCACCCGAGTACCATGGCGTCTCTCATCTCCCACATTATTCCCAGGGGTCTGCAGAAGAGGATATGATTATTTTCTGTGTGGCTTAGAGCAGAATAACCACAGGACAATTTCTGGATCCAGGAGTGGGAAGCAGCTTGATGTGTTGGTTGCACAAAAGCACAGAGCTCGTAACAGCTCCTTGCTGAGCTGCTGTTGCTTTCTTCTCTCTTAAACATTTATTGTTAAAAAATAGTGGCCTTGTAGTTGGAGGTAAAAGTAAGCAGAGAGCCTGGAGATACACATCTTCTGAGTCTCTGTGCTGCAAGGATCATCTCTGTTTATGTGCTGCAGCATGCACATTCTGTTCCAGCCATCCCCTCATTTATTTTGTGGTACAGGAGCAGTTACAGGCTTTGCACACCACCCCTGCAGCCTTCTTGTCTTTCCTCTACAATAAGATCATCTCTGCTGTTGCTACAGGCAGATGTAAATACACCAGTGCTTCGGGTTTTAGAAAGTGTTGCTGGTGCTGGCTGGAGATTCTTCTTTACTGGAAGCAGCGCTTTTCTGTTTTGACTGCCAAAGAACCACAAGTTCAAATCCTATGGGATCTGTCCAGGCTTTTGGAGCAGAACCTGATTCCCCAACAGCAGCAGCTTTGCTTTGAGAGTCCTCTGGCAGAGGTGCTGGAAGGTAAATCATCTATGCCCAATGTGCCTGGTAGCTCTCCCAAAGGGGTGGTTAATTTTGCTGTTGCTGTGGTCAGTGGGAAGAACAGACATTACAGGACAGGCAGCTCAGCACCAAGGAACAGGAGAGAGAGCTCTTGCCCCGACTGGCACGGAAAGTGCCAACATGGAGCATCCCATGGGGCTGTGGGTCCCACAGGAACCTGGTGGAAGAGCTGGCATGAGGAGTTGGGTTGGAGAGGTGCTGTGACTCTCCTTCCACCAAGGGACTGCTGCTGGGCAGCACTTTCTGCCTCAGCAATACCTGCTGGCTTGCAAAGCTGGACAGTTGTGTGACCTCTGGAAATTAACAGCTTCATGTGAGCCATCACCTACATGTCACCCACTTGGGTCTTGCTCAGGCTCTCTCCTGTCTGGCAGCTTGTCTCCTCCTAGAAGCATAGTAGCAGGAAGCAGCATGTTATTCCCATGTATTTGTTTATTTTCATTACCAAAAATATTTGTACAGCGGCAGAATTTGACTTCCAAACCTCTGTGTGTTCCAGCTGTTTGTTCCCAGCTAGAGCTTAAGACATCTGCTCCGAGGGTGGGGATCACAGCCTGAGCTCCTGCCTTCAGCTGTGCTCCTGAGAACCAGCTGCAGCAGGGCCCAGAGAGCTCTTAATGCCTGTCACTGGCAGTTATGGTACAAGAAGGTGCAGGAGGGCAGGCAGGTGACAGCAAGTAGCTGGTCCGGTGGTTTGGGATGTCAGCGATAAGGAAAGGCTACCTAAAGCCCATCAGGAGTGGTTTGTGGTGAGGCACCCGGCAGCACCTCCTACGTCCTGCGTGACCACAGAGGACACCGCGGTGACACGTGCCCTTCCTTCCCCGCTCAGTGCGCGTCAGCTGAACGCCAGCGCCTGGGCGCTGCCTCTGCCCGCTGCCTGTTGCTCAAAGCCTCCGCGGGTTGAGCAATGCCCGCGCTGGCCGGAGCTGTGTGGGCAGGGCACGTTGTGCACCCGGATCCGGCCCATCGGCACCCAGGGAGTGCCGCGCCGCGCTGCGGCCTGAACAACCGGCCCAGGTGGTTCGCGGGGCGAGCCCGGCCGCGGGGCTGCTTCCTGCTGGCACTGACTCGGGCGGAGACACTCGCTTTGTTTCAAGGCCAGGTTTCCCCAGAGCTCCATCTCGGAGCCCTGCAGTACAGCCAGGCAGCTGTCTGGGTGCTCAGACACCAGCGAGGGCGAGGGACCGTGACTCCGGGGCAGAGCTGTGCTGCCGGGCGGCACGGATGAGCCATTCCGGCCCAGCCAGCACTCCTCATTGCAACATCCCGAAGGAAGTATTTGGGCCGCAGGCTCGTCCCAGATTTCCAAAGCAGCACAGGTGATAAGCAGATGCCTTTTTCTTATGACACAGCTGTTCTGCCCATGCCCCAGCTTTGGCCAGGCCCCCGGCTGTGAGAGGGGCGCCCAGTCCGAGTGCTGGTGGGGACTTCTGGTATGATTCACCTCCCACTCCACCTTCGTGCTTTCAGTTTGGTGCTGTTTTCCTTAAGGACCTGCAACCCAGCCCCTTTGGTAACAGTTTTTCTGTAGATAAAGCTTCTCAGAAATGAAATTATAGACCAAGAAAAATCTTAAGGAAGAAGGAGCCAGGGGTGGCAGGATGGAAGTGTCCTGCTCTGGCTCATCTTTTTTGCCTTACAGAATCAGAACCTTGTGTGAACGGGAGAGAGCCACTTCCTCTGATGCAGTCATGGGGAGGACAGGGCTGGGGGAGCCCTGTGGTGCTGCAGTGCCAGAGGTCAGGGCCATCCCTGGACTGCTGCCTTGTAGCCCATAAAGACGTTGTTTAATTGTTGGTATTTTTTGGTTTGAAGATTTCATCCATCCTGTGCTTTCTAAAATGCTGAGAGAGTGGAACTCTCTCTGACCACCGTGCCTTTGCCTGCTCCCATTGTTCAGTTTCTAGTACTAAACGCCGTGTCTGTTTAATCTGAAAATTGCTTTTCCTTCTTCATTAACTCCTTAAGATGAGCTCTGATTCCACTGGTTGGACAGACCCTACTTTTTTCTGGTGGAAAAGCACTAAGGAGGAATGGGGTTCGTGCGGCTCACGTGTGGCTCTGCTGGGCTGGAGCAATCGCAGCCAATGCTGCTCTCATCATTTCCTGCGTGAGCAGGATGGGCTGAAGTTGCAGCTCTGGGACACGTGAATGTGTCACTGGTGGCAGTGCTGGGGCCGGGTGGGAGAGCTGAAGGTGGAGTTTGTCCTAGGTTCTTAATGGAAAACAAACGTTTTCCTTAAGTGGCATTGGAAATGAAGGCTGTGTTTCTTATGGAAGTGCACGGGGCTGGGCTGAGGAAGAAGGGTGAGAACGTTTCTGTGAGAAATGAGCATCTTACTTCCCAACGGCTCATTAATTTAGTTTTCTTGGCTAATCAAATGAATTTCTAAAATATTTTCACTAACGTCACCAAAAGAAAAGTGGTTTATAAACAGCCTGGAGCCAGTAGAGAGCACAGTGGTGAGGGTGCCTGGAGGCAAAGCCCAAGTCTGTGCAGGGTTGACCCCAGCAAGTCCCTTGGCCAGTTCCCAGTGCTGACACAGGGCCACTGGTGGGCTGTCTCCTAAGCAAACACTCTCATTTGGAGCCTTTGGGGTGGTAATGGCAAGAAGTCACTATGCTACAAAGGTGTCTATAAACACTGATTTTAGGGCAGAGGGTACCAGTAGGTTTTTGTGCTTGATTTTCCTGACAGAGATGCTTTTCACTTTGGAGAACTTCAGTGTGTTGGAAAGACTATGTTCAGCATTTCTTCTATACTTTTTTTCTATAATTACTTCAAAATTACAGCCATGAGCAATTATAGTTTTCAGTAGCTTATTGAGTGCACTGAATCCTAAGAAATTAACTACCACATTTTCAAGGAGTAGATTTATTAATAGCAGCTGAAACTAGAAATCTTGTCTAATTTGGATCACTACCAGAAGACATGAAAAAATAAGGGCTCCTGTTTTCATGTATTAACAATAAGATTGATAAAATTTGTGAGAGATATTCTGGGTGAACAAAAAAATTACAGCTGTGTTCCTTGTGCTGCAATAATTAATGACCATGCACTTTATTCTCCAAAGCTGTTTTTCTTGTACAGTTTAACTAAAGGTCTTGATCTCTGTCATTTCACATGACATTGTTCTGAGGCTGGTTAGGCTGTAAAAGCCATCAGCCTGAAGGAGAATTTATTTTTCAAAATACAACTTAACTCTCCAAACTATTTCTTAAATTATAGGTTAGTGAAAAGCAGACCCCTCCCATGGAAACAGAGTTTTTAAAGAACTGTAGACTTGAACTGATTTAGTATTAAAATCAAGGGCTCTGTCTTGGGCTGGTAAGAACCCCCATTGCTCCTGGCAACTGCAGCTCTTCTCAGCTGTGAATTCAGACACACATTTTTCAGGGGAAAATAATCCTTAACCTAAATACAACTTTTCAGATATTTTGAGGTTGACCTTCGCTTCCTTGTGTGTTTTTTTCCCAGGTTGGCTGGCTGGGAAGCTGCTGACCCCACTGGATCACAAGCTCCTACAGCAGCTCATCCTTCCAGCAAAGGAATCACGGGCTCTGCTGGAGCCCATGCAAGGTTTGTCCAGTGCAAGTCATTAGTCTCAGAAGTATGGGGTGAATTCCCACTTCTTCAGGATGCAAACGACAGAGGCAGGTTTGGAGGAAATGTCTTCCATCAGAAGTGTCTGTCCTCTGCCTTCATCACTTACAGTCAAACCATGAAAGCTCATTAGGTGTGATTTGGCTATTTCCTGTTCAGGCTGTCAATGAAAGAGGCAGCTGAGCAGCACTGCTGCAGCACGTGGTGGTCTCATTATCTCAGTGAGGGAAACACTCTGCAACAGAACCCTCACCCATGGGCTTCTTGCCCATGGTGTTTAAACTAAATGGTTTTAAAAGAAAAGAAGGTCAGTTTAGGTTAGATATAAGGAAGAAGTTTTCTGCAGTGAGGGTGGTGAGGCCCTGGCACAGGATGCCCAGAAAAGCTGTGTCTGCCCCATCCCTGGAAGTGTTCAAGGTGAGGTTGGATGGGGCTTGGAGCAACCTGGTCTAGTGAAAGGTGTCCCTGCCCATGGCAGGGGGTTGGAAGAAGATGACCTCTAAAGTTTCCTTCTAAACCCAAACCATTCTGTGATTTTGTTGTTGTATAAGTTACTGACAGCTTCATCTGCTGGACCACCATCACTGCACCTCCAGGTTTGGGGTGTCCTTGACACCTGTCTCCACTCACAATCTTGCCAGACCCCAGGACATGGCTTTACTGGTGATTCCCACCCTGGGCCCAAGGTGCTGTAGAGCTCTGCTCTCTGAGTTTCTTACTGCAATACTCTTCTTGCCAATTTTGATTGCAGATTCTTTACCATGTGTGTGCACATCCCTCTTTAGACCGCAACTGGAAAAAGCTCTGGGGTGGTTCCTGCTCAGGGTCTCCTTAACTGCAAACCCACAAACTGTTTCCATTTCTCTTGGTACCTTCTTCAAAAGCGCAGCACTTTTGTAATACCCTCCTGGCGTGAGACCCAATGATAGTTCACAAAGTAGCAACTACTACAGCAATAGTTTATATAAAAGAAAACACGTATACTGCAAAGGCAATTTTGCCTTGGATAAAGATAGCAATGAAATCCAACTGTTCCAATGCAATGGACTGCCATGGAAAATGTCTGCCACTGGCAAAAGCTCTGGAAAAAAAGTAAGTCACTTTTTTATCAAAAAAGGTAGTGAGTTATCTGCTGGTACCATCCATGGCTTTTGGCGTGCTGGTATGGCACTGAGAGTATCCCTGACACATGGAGGGGAGGTAAGGGCACTTGGAGGGCAGCTCCACTCAGCTTTCTAGAAAAGTCAAAGGTTGCTGGTTCCACTTGTGCAGTCACTTCATATGCAGCTATTGAAAATTGTATTTCCTTGACAAGATTGTTTTTAGTGTCAGGGTTTCTCTGGAAGTCAGTGTGCTTCCTATGGGCCAAGCAGGTCACTGCAGGAATTTCACTGTGTTTCCCTCTTTAGTGGAAATTGCAAATACATTTCCAGACACAGCTCTGGAAATACCCTGACAGCAGCCTCCATCACCTCTTCAGTGTTTTGGACTGAGGAGTGCTCATGTCTCAGCTTTCACCTCCATGGAGTGAAATGCCTAAAAATCTTAAGAAATTGCATCTGCCTTAATGTCATCACTGCTATCCTACCAAATAAATATTTTCCTAAAAACACCCTCAGTCCTCTCTCTCTGAGGAAGAAGACTGCTTCCATGGGGGTAAGCAATGATAGGTAAGTGGTATTTGTGTACTTGGGTGACATCTGTTATATTGGGTGGAGCACTCAGCTGTGCACTCGATAACTTGCATCACCCTGTGATTCATACAATCATCTGACCTTCATCTAACTGCTGCTCTGCTTTTATTTCCTTTTCTCCTTACGAGTTACAGTAAAGGAAATTCTTCCTGTGCTCCATACACAATGCTTCCTTTCATTCAAGGTTTGGTTGTGCTTTTAGCATTTAAAAAAACAACCAGTACAACCATCTACTGGAAAAGCACAGGATGAAATATCATGTCCCTCTCCCCTCACATTTACCCCCCCGCAGACTACATGCACTCCAGGAGCTGCTGTACTTTGGACACAGCCTCCCCTCCTGGGTGAAATCCCAGCTGGGAGATGCTGCAGCCCCTCAGGGTGGGATGATGGGGCTTGCAGTGAGGGTTCCTCCCTGTGTGGTGTATGGAAAAGTAAGCAGCTCTTCCAGGAGGAGTCTAACTCTGGCTCTGTCTGGTGCTGTACGTTCAGCTCCTGCTCTGCCCCAGTGAGGCTGTTCCTCTGGGTACAGACTTGTGTCCCTCCCTTGCAGCTGAGGAAGGACAGCCATCTCCCTGGATGTCTCAACTTTCTGCAGCATGAAGGTAAAAAAGAGTCTGGTGGTCTCTGAGCAGGAGCATCTCAGCTGTCTGATGCAGGAGAGCTTCTGGGTGGTTGGAAGAGGCCACCACAGGCTTTGGAATACTGTTAGGAATCAAAATCCCTTGACACCCAATTACTGTATGTTCCCAAAGGCAGGGTTTCTAGAAGGAAGGGAGGAAAACCACATTGAGTGGAAGAGTCATCTGCAGATCTTGCTGAAGTTAAAAATAGTTAGGATTTTGTCTGCAGAAGACAGTTTGTCCTGTTATGCTGCTGTCGTCATGTGAGCAGGCTGTATGCTTCTGCATTTGAAGACTAAAACTGACATGCTGAAAACAGGAACTTTCTGGAAATTCCGCATGCCTGAGATTTAATGGTTTCAGTGAGTTTCCTGATATCATCTCATCCATATGGTTGTGCTTGGATGGGGGAACTAAACATGTCATTAGCTCTGTAGGGTCACTAAAAGTCGAAGAAGAGATCATAAGGAATCATAAGGATGCATGACATCCTGTGAAGACAGATGAGAAAAGCAACCGCCCCTGACAGCGAGCGCTTCAAGGCGAGGGAACCCAGTTTAAGAGCACGGAGGAGCTGGGCTCTTGCTGACTTTTGTCAGCAGGAACTGTTTATCCCCTCTTCATCAAAAAAATCAGACTGACAGCATCGAAATGTGACTAAAACCAGAGGATGATACAGGGATTTTTGGCCTTCATAACTTTGCAATGACTTCACCAAGCATTCCTGGCTCCCAGGCCTGGACCGAGTCTATTAAACTGTGCAACATTTCTTCGTAATCAGATTATAGTTTATACAGATGCACAAAAACACAAACACAGAGACCTGTATCTTCCTACAAGTGCACCAAATGTCTGCAAACAATGGAGAGCTGATCTGATGCTGGCTGAATCGTCACTGTGGTCTAAGCTACGATAGCAAAGCTCATGGTTGCGGAGAACCTTGACACCAGCAGCAAGAGAACGGTAAGAAATGCAAGTCTTCCCCAGCCTTGGTCTCAATTCAAATGCTGTAATATTTCTCGTAGGATTTCACAAATAAGTAGCGTGTATTTGATTGCATAAAGCAGTGAAATTGCCTGTCAGGCGTTTATTCACAGTTTCTTAATCTAGATGATTGCCAGTTAAGAAAAAGTCTAGACTGTTGGCCTGTTCTTTGGCAGAAGAGAAGTTTTTTATTATTTTTCCACATGCTCGGAGAATTACTCCATTTACTTAAAAAAAGGGAAGGACTGAAATCCTATTTACTCTAATTTTTATCATATTTAAACTGGCTGCTCTCTGTAGGCATGCCCTGTTCTTTTACCAGCTCAACATTGTCAGTCAAAGTGTTGTCCAGTAACAAATGCCACAGATACACAGAATGGTCACATTGAGTTATGCAAGTGTTTGGCTTTTTGCCTCTGAAAATAGCTATTCAGTCGAAAAATACAAATCCCATTGCATGTTCTCTCTGGGTTATAACAGGTCACAGACACAAAATCCTCACTGTTTGTGAAATCTTCTTGCAGCTTAGAGTTGTACAACTTTTAACATCCCCCCAAAATTAATGGGACTAAGATACGTTAAATTGGCAACTGATAACAAATTACTGGTGGACAGTTTTCCATGCTGAGATTGTTCTTTCTTTTTGTTACTTAAGCCTTCATCTTTTTCTGTGCCCAGCCCATTCTTTTCTCCACCTTCCACTTTCTAATGGTTTTTGGCATGATGTTTCCAACGACAAATGAAGAAAATCAGTTGAAGCTGTAACCTGATTATAGCAACAAAGAACATGCAAATGGAGCACTCACCAGACTCCAGATTGCCTGCTGTCAGGGCAGGTTTCCCCCGCCACCCCCATCTTTAATTTTTTCAGGCTTGAGTGTGGACATCTGTATACAGTTTCTGGATACCTCCAATATCTAGACAGGTCCATATGCTCTTTTGGGTTTTGCCAACAAAGTGCTGGGGCTGGAATCACGTATCTGTAGGTTGTGTGTAGTAAAAATAAAGTGGCAGAAGACACACAAAAAAATTGATACAAGACCCTGTTTCAGACAGAGCTGTTCCATTGTGGAGTGTGTTGGAGCAAAGCAGCTGGGGTTTAGATGTTATTTTGTAACTATTTTGAATGTTTTTTTTTCAGTTCTTATTCTGTTTTATCAGACACTGTTGATAATGCTGTACACTACACCATGCCTGAGGCAGTTTGGATGCTCCAGTGATTTGGCAGGAGTCCTTTCTTTCCTCATCCCACTCACTCACATTCATCAGGGCTTGGTAACTCCATCAGGGAGGTGGCAGGCCCTGGACGGACCCTTTCAAGTCACTCAGCAGTGGCAACAGAGGAATGCCCTTCTTCATACCTGCTGTTCCCCATATGGACAAGGAAGGGAAGTGAGAAAGATGAGAACATACATGTCAGTGTCACGGGACAGCCAGTGTTCTTTCAACACAAACAGCTTTCACTGTCCTCACTGGTAACTTTCAGAGAGTGCATCAATGCCTGTCTTTGTGTTCACAGAAACCTTAGTAAATGAATAGCAAACAACCCAATTCACTGTTTCCTTTTCAGATTGTTCCTGACTTGGGAACCAGGACTCCATAAGCACTGGCCAAGGACTACGTGACACAAAGGTCAGGGTGATGTGTTCCCAACACACTGTGCATCCTCAAGCATAAAATATTTGTTACTTCAGAATTTCCACCTGTCCTCCATGAAGCCTTTCCTGTGGACACCCCAAAAATTGCCCTCAGCTGAGAGATGTGTCGTTTAATTGGGACTAGGATTTAGGAAATTGTTACAGCCTCCAGCTCAGCTATGGCTCAGGCTGCCCTTGGGAGCAGCTGGGGCTTGTCATTCCCTCTCTTTGCATGTTAATATAATCTTAAAGTCTTCCAATCTTAAAGCTCACTGAATTCCCAGCCCATTCACACCAGCACTCAGCACGTTAGAGACCATCACAGATGTGTGACAGTGAACATGAAAAGCAAGGAAAATTGCCACTGAAGGTAAAACGTAGGTAGAGAAAGTGTTTCATCCCCACATGTAAAAGGTGTCAGGGTCCCCATTTGTTTCCATATTGTTGATAAAGGCTGAAAAATAAGAGTTTGACTGTCACAAGGAGACCTGCAGTTGCTTATGTGTACATGGCTTCTACTCTTCAGGAAAAATCTATATATGGAATGAAAGCCCTTCAGGAAAAATCTGTACTAGATTTTTTTTAGAAGGAAAGCCGTGTTAGTCTTGAGTTAGAGAAAGATGGGGGTTTAGTTTTAAAAAACTAAGTGTTAAACTAATATTATAATATCACAGCAGAAAGAAAATGATCTCACAGTTCTGTTTCTTCTTTTCTACTTTTACCGTTGTCCTTTGGACTGAAGCTCTGGAAATATGCACAGTGAGGTATTTTGCTTCGGAAGGGGCCGAATTAGCAGTACAGTATTCAGACCATTTCATTCTTGCTCTTGATTTTGCAAAAATAATTTGGTATTTCACTTTTAATTTCGGAAATAGTAATTTTGAGCTGCAAAATGCTGTAATAGTTCAGAGATCAATGTTCTTAGGTAGCTACCTGAGCAGTGTTGTGCCATTTGCAAAAATGTAACTTTCCTGCAAAAAGTGAGCTCTCACAAAATTCCTAATGATCCCTTTGCCTCCCCAGCTTTCCAGGAAGTTCATCATCAGAATAAGTATATATGGTATACATCTGAAGAGGTTCTTCCTATTGGGCATCACAGAATATTTTGTTTTCCTCTAGTCAGGCAGAGAATTAATTTGTGTATCCTCCTTGCCCTATGTTAACCACATACTTAGCTAGTAGTTGTTGCCATAGATGTGCATGAATGTCCAAAGGGAATTTTTTTTTCCAAAGCTAAGAAATTAAAACCAATAGCCTAACAGCCAGATTGGAGAATGAGAGGAAGGAAATTGCCAGGCTGTAATAGAACTCACAAGACACTAAATACAAAGAATATATTAAAATAAAAGTTAAAAAATATTTCAGTGCATGATGATTATGAATCTTTCCCAGTGGGAGAGGTGAGGAAGTTGAGTTTTACCCTGAGGAATCTGGGATGTGCACATGGTGGTAAAAGGCATTACATTAAAAGGCATCTTTGGGAGTGTCAGTGAAGCACAACAATTGAGGGAACATCCTGGGAGGAGATGTACTCTGTAACTCAGCTGGTCTTCCCAAATTCACAGATGCTTGAAGCAGAAACAATCTGCTGAGACTGCCACTCATCCGTATTGATAGCAAAGCACCTCCGATTCTTACATGATACAGATACTGTTAGTTTTCAATTAAAAAACTTTGCAGTAAGTGATGATGCTTTACTTGTGCAGGGATACAATCCAGATAAAGGGGAAGCAAACTTTCCCCTCTGCATGGACAACAGGAATCCTGCTTGGCCACATCCCTTAATCCCAGCCCTGAAATTACTCACTTGTGAAAGCCTTTTAATTGTGTTTAACCATGTCAGCTTTACCACATGGAGACATTGGCTGGAACACAGTAAGCAGTGATGATCATGACACTTGTTTCCATTGTTCTCCAGATATCTGGGAAAATAAACCCCATGGCTGAAAGAGCCCCTGATTGCAGCTATTAGAGCCATTACCTACCCAAATTTAGGCACTTTTGGAGTGAGGGAAGTCTTGTTTCATGTGTCAGTTGCGCCAAGCAATTAAATTGGAATGGAGGCTTTGGTTCCTGTGGAATACTTCTGGCTCCCTCACTGCTCCTGTGCCTGGCTGTAGGCTGGTGTTCAGGATGGGAATTTGTGTGAGAAAGAGAAAGGAATTTTTAGGCTACTAACTTTATTCCCACGATGAGTGTCCACTTCTGTGTTATTTTCCTTGTAGGAATGCTGAGCAGCTGGAATAGGTGGTAAAATGAGTTCCCTTCTAAAAACCAAGAATAAGGATTAAATTATTTCAGATCCATGAGAACTGTGACTGCATAGATTTCACCAAAATCTGGGGTTTTCTTGCTTGTTGTTAATTAATTTTTTTTTCAGCCACCTGCACTTGGGGACTATTGACTAATTTTTACTTGATCTTTAAATATAAACTGAGCTGGTAAAGCTCTTGATTTGATATTTTGTCTCTGATTAAAAAAAAAAAAAAAAAGAAAAAATAAGAGAAAAAAAGAATTTCCTAACAGACAAGGATTCATGCTTCAGTTCTTTTCTTCTCCTTAGTTACTCAAGAGGACTTTTTCTCTCTATCTTTTCCATTTGGTTCCTGGCAGGGAATCTCTGAAGATTCCCACACCACTGGAAACAATATTTTATGTACTACAGTTGAAAGAGGATAACATGTTCTGCCAAATAACTAGTACAAACTTCTGACCTTTGGAACAATAACAGACGTGATATTTCAAAATCTTACAATAGAAGTTCAAAGAGAAGGAAAAAAAAAAAAAGAAAATCGGTTTTGATAGACTTTGAGACTGAAGCCTGTGTCTTTCCTGTCAGTTTTGTGAGCATCTCATATTCTCTCTGTTGTGCATGCAGTGTAATGAGTGTGATGCTAACAGTAGCTGCTCTTTAGATGCCAGCTGTCCATCCCATGGTTGTTGTGCCTGCAGTGATACCAGGCACCGCATCAGAACAGTCTACACTGGAGGAAACGTCTTCTTTCCTCAGATTTTTATTTTTTTTAAGAAAACAGTAGAAATACTCTAAAACAATGTGGAAAGGACAACCAAGTCCTTGAGGACAACTAAGGTAATTGTGCCATAAAGGGCAAGTGGTAAAGAGAACGAGAAGGGGTAGCTGGAGAAAGGGCAGGAACAAAACCACTCTTGGTTATTAGGAAGGAAAGAGGAAAAAGCAAAAGCACAAACACAAGTTGTGTGCCTGCAAAGCTTTAATCTCATAAATTCACAGAATCGGACTTGTAATTGGAAGGAAAATCTTGCCATGCGTGTTTGGTATGTGGCTGCTTCCTGTTGTCCCCGAGCGGCCGTCAGGACCAGGAGTGCAGGGCTGGGAAGAAGTTTGTAAAACCCCACAGGCCCCCGAGCAGCGGTAGCACCTTCCCTGTACTTGATGCCGAGCTCTGTCTGTGGCGAGCCGGCGGGGGAGGCGGCACCGTACCCGACCGGGCACCGCGAGCACGGGGCCACTGCTCCAGAAGCGACCTGAGCCAAGGCTTGGAGAAGCTCAGGAGTCGCGGAGATCAACGTGCCATGAACCGCATGTGAGGGAAAGGGGGAGCGCATGCAAACCCAGGGGGAGCGGTGCCAGGACACCGAGCCTGCCGTTATGCCCGCTCACGGACACTCTGATCCCTAGTGAGCAGCAAATGCTTTCTTTCGGATGTAGATTACTGAAGAAAACGCCTCACGGCGGCTGCACAGGCAGCACAAAAGCAACTGCACGAGAGACTCGCGGCCTCCCGAGGGCGTGGAACGGCCGCCCCCGCAGCGCGCACGCGCCCGGCCCCTCCCAACCCTCGCGAGCCTTCGCGCCGCG